>CAXKWD010000326.1:0-29417 GCA_964059195.1 Ectobius pallidus
TTGTGCATAGTTAAGGCAGATATACCATACAAACATGTATATAAATTATAGTAACTTTTTCACTTACCGTGCCTATATAATACGGAACGAATCTCCGGATTTAAGGCAAGGTTATTAAGTTTGCTTTAATATAAATAATTTGGCAACATTAATGTAATTTAATAATATAGTACGTTTATCATTTGACGTAACAGTATCTTAATGATATCCATTAATGTACTGATTTTAATTATAACACTGGCGTGGAATCGATCAATATCGAACACAGAACAAGCTCGATATATTTTTTAAAAAATCGTAAAAGTGAAGAAAAACGCATTAATTCCATTTTTTTTTTCCATTTCCAAGCATCTCATAACAATCACAATAAACAAACAAAAAATCAGTTAATACAGCCCAAAAGTATAAAGTCAATACGCATTTCTTACAAATATGCTGGTGGCCTTAAACTTTTGGCACCACCTGTACTGTGCCTAGATAATACGGAACGAATCTCCGGATTTAAGGTAAGGCTATTAAGTCTGATTTAATATAAATAATTTGGCAACATAAAAGTAATTTAATAATATAGTACGCTTATCAATTGACGTAACAGTATCTTAATGATTTCCATTAATGTACTGATTTTAATTATAACACTGGCGTGGAATCGATTAATATCGAACACAGAACAAGCTCGCAGTCTTGAGAGCAGCAAATCAAACTGCATATCAAGCAACCTGTATTTAAAATAAAATCAATTCCGTTCGTGTTGATTTTAATATAACACTAAATTAAATTCCCCTTGTGTTTTAAACTCCCTTGGTTTGAGATTAAAGTGACAAGAGAAGCTCCGACTTCCCCGCAAGCCATCAACTGCCATCTATTGCAAAAGATGAGAACGACGAGACCTTACTAACAGCTGAACGCCGAGGTCAGCCATTTCGTTGAATCTAAAAACAAAAGGATTAAACATTTTATTGTGGTCGAAAAAAATCATATGCAGCTTGTCTTAATGAATACCTTATATGTTCGTAGCATAATGTATTGGGGATATTTTGCGGTTGCAAAAGAGGGCCATCTGGATTATTACTGGGTCATCATATATGGCTCATTGTAAACCACTGTTCTCTCAAAGTAAAATTATGACTGTGATAAATTTGTATATTTTTTATGTATTAATCTATACAAGGAAAAATTTGCCTACATTACCGCTCAGGGAAAACATACATATATATAATACTAGGAGTCGCGGGCAAATATATATACCTCACCATAGACTTTCAAAAACACTCAATAGCTATGAGACAATTGGACATAAATTATATAACAAGCTTCCATCAAGATAAACCCTTACCCATTTTTAAGCGTACTCCGTTTGAATGGCTAATTAAGCATCCATTCTATGAATTGAAGGAATTTTATGATAGTACAAATAATTAATTGGTCTGCTACATTTTAATGTAAGTGGTGCAATAGTCTAATCTATTTATTGTACAGTGTATTGTACATTTTTATTTGTGTTATAATTTGACTTTGCCTATTGTTAAAACGACCTAATGGCAATAAAATTGATTATTATTATTATTATTATTATTATTATTATTATTATTATTATTATTATTATTATTATTATCATCATCATAATCGTCAATGCTAAAATTATGCTCACTACACTTGTGTGAAGCTAAACACTTCGTGGAACATAATGGAAAATAAAAATCCACAACATTTTTATATAGTATGTAGACTTGCAGATCATTCCATGCAAGTGGTGCTAGTCTGTATGATGGATCTGAACCGATGTGCGATATATGATTAATTAAATTAAATTAGCCATCTGGAAGGCCGTGATTACGGCGTGCACAGGTAGGCTAGACTAGGGGGAGGGGGTCACTGGAAAGCGAGGTAACATTCAACCCCACCTGCGAATGTGATTAAGGGTGAGTGAGGATATTTTAGGGTGGCTGCTAGCTAGCCTCAGGGTACTAAAGGTCCGGCCCGTCCAAGTTTCACTGAAGCTTAATATATGGTATTGATCTCACACTGCTGATGATAAGTTGAACAAGTACGGAAAATTACAGTTCTTTGGTAGTTATATTTATTTTTTTATTTATTTACTTATAATGAAATATATAAGATAATTAGGCCTACCCGAATGAGCAAGATGCTCATGTTTTGGTACAGTTCAGCTGTAGTTTTCAGCTGTTTATATTTTGATGAGTAATAATCCAGTTTAAAATAGTTTTGTTTTTTACTTATTTAAATAGTGTTATATTAAACTTACTTAAAATGAACATGTTTGAAATCTAGGCTATTGTAATAAATAACCAAAAGAGAATCTACAAAATTATTACTTAAACTCCCATGTAAAATGTCTTGTCATATGGCAAATCAATCGACAAATAAATCAAACGAAAATATTTCAGATCTTACTTTCCGCATCATGTGGAATTTTCAAATGCAGTTTCTGACAAAGTAAATTTTTCGACTTGATTTTTTCTCTAATAGCAAATACCCATTAATATAATAGAAAAATTAGTTTCATCAGTAATCTTGAAAAAGTCCGAGATTAATCCAAACATTACTAAGTGAAATACTCTCAAGCCCACAAATTAAGAGACCTCGCCATTTGTATATTATCTAGTGTGACAGATTTATTTTCGTTAGATACTTGTAATATGCACCTTAAACGAAAATGTTCAGACCTGAAAAATTATTGTAAAAAAAATGCTTTAACAAACCTTTCCGTCAAATTCTTATATTTCCTTTGTTTCTAGCAAAATGAATTATTATTTTCATATACAGTACATGCCTTCTAAGTATTTACGGCCTGAGCTTTGGCCTTCATTCTAATATTAACATATGATTTATTCGTCAAGAAGATATAAAATGGTTTCAGACGTATTACTGGAGTTAAAACATAAATGATCATATTTATAGAACCAATAAAATGGAGCTTATGTTCTTTATATTAAGCAATAATCCTTCTTAAATGCTAAACATAATCGTGTTTGATGTTACGAGTTGATCTATAATGACAATAAATAATGTATTAGAGGTGCAATGTTGAGGAAATTTCATTAGGTTATCCATAATGCATTATCTGGGAATGTCTTGTATGTTGAGAGCGAGTATGTAAATGTACCTTCTGTGTTTATTTTACGATGTTGGTGACGTTATGGTCATGAAAACCTTAACCGGGATAGGAACTCAGAACCTGTATTGTAATAGCACAGCTTTATTTTACATCTTCCTATAGGCTAACGGTAAGTCTTCACATCAAGATTAATTTAAACTTCAGAGCGATTTAGATATTATTTTATTTATAAATATTGAAGTAAGCTGTCTTAAATAAGAATCTAGGTTTTTTTAAAATTGCTATTGAAGATCTACGTAGGCTGTCTTAAAAGTTTAAATAGTTTTCTTTAGTATTTGATAATAATTAATAGATGGACTTACACAATCGTGTTTCAAATAATTTTGTTTTGTTTGTTTTATTTGTTTGTAACAATAATAATAATTATTATTATTGTTTTATTTCTTATTATTGTGTATTTATTGATCGATGTGTAAGTGATTTTCGATGTGTTATAGAGACATTATTTTTTTAAAAAAGGCCTTCTGAAGTAAACTGTAAAGAAAAGTTTTTTTTTTTATTTTTTTTTTTATTTACAAAATGTATTTACATAGTACAATATAAATTATAATAATATTCACGAGTTAACAAAAGTGATTTTTGCACGAAAGAGCAAAATGCTCGGCCTCGGGTGCAGTTCAGTTCAGTTCCAACAAAATATCAAATTTTAAAAATGTACAATGCAAAATATAAAAGAGAGCTAAAACACATATCCATATTAAATCACAAAAACAAAAGGAAAAAGAACAAAAACACAAGACAAAATATATAGGCATATATACGTGTTTAATTATAAAAATTCCTTAAATAGAGAGACCATTTTAGAATGAAAATAAAAAATAAATCTATGTACTGTAGATCATTATTCTCCTTCGTGCTCAGAATCTGTCTTGTACTCAACATTAGCAGTGCTCTTTCAAGTTCGTACAACATTTTCTGTTGTTAATTACATGTTTAATAAGGGTCTTAGATACAGTACGATAAATATAGCTTCAAGAGCTGACAATCTGTCCATGGTGTAGGATTCACTGGAGTATCTCACGCGGCGAGCGGTGGCCGAGCAAAGGTATTCATAGTCCCGGGCAGCTAGACCGGGGACAGCCGCTGAATGAAACTGTACACTGGCCCCACTCGGTCAATTGTTTTTCCCTTTTTTTAGCGTCCCCCTCTGTACCTTCCAGCAATATTCAGCTTACCTCATGCATGATGGACATGGGTTAAACAAACTAAACGTTGTAAATTTGAAAGTGTGAATGTTTAGAAAGAACATTACCATCTCATAGGGACCACAGCTGTGTTGAAATCTTGGTTCACATGAAGCGCTCAGTCGAACATTAATTTCTTTATGAGCAGTAGAACATTAATTTCTTTATGAGCAGTAATATAATAATTAGAGATATTCCACAATCATCATAGATATTCCAAAAATTTATTTCGAACACTATTTCAACGATCATAAGAAGATCTATTTTACGGATCAGGATGGGGAAGCAAAACGTAAATTTATTATAATTTTTTTATTATTCATATTTTTCATCATGTCTAATAAATATAAATTCGTCCTTTCCGTCGCACTAATCAACAGCACTTCTCTCTCCTCCACAATTTCCCTCTCTCTCTCTCTCTCTTATGAGCAGTAATATAATACAGTAATTAGAGATATTCCACAATCATTATTGATATTCCAAAAATTTATTTCGAACACTATTTCAACGATCAGATCATAAGAAGATCTATTTTACGGATCAGGATGGGGAAGCAAAACGTAAATTTATTATTATTTTTTTATTATTAATTTTTTCATAATTTCTAATAAATATAAATATAAATTCGTCCTTCCTCCTCGCACTAATCAACAGTACTTCTCTCTCCTCCACAATTTCCCTCCCCTCTTTCTTTCTTTCTTTCTTTTTCACTCACTCACTCTCTCTCTCCCCCTTCTCTCCGTCTCTGTATTTCTGTCTTGCTTTCTCCCATACAAAGCATACAAAATTACTTCTTGTTTTTTCTCCACTAGCCCCTAGACTAAGTTATGTCGTCTGTGTATTATTCCATATAGATTATTTGAAATAAGTTATATTAATTGCAATATGTTATCGGAATAGTTATAATACTCAATTTATTTATTGTAATTATGATACAATTAGTGTATTTGTATTTATATTTTTACCATTGAATGGATTATTCCGAACCTGTAAAGTAGGAGAAGGAATTCAGGTTGAGTAAAGCGGCAAGTATTTTTGAAGAACTTGTCGCCTTAAGCAACATTTATTTGAGGGCACTGGATTCTTTAATTAGCAGTAAATTTAGCACATATTCCCTCAACGAGTTGTTGAGGCTAACAGCCTTCATTGAACCCATGTATTACCTCTATTTCTATCAATCTATAAAATGCGCCCTGAGATGTGTATATGCTCGCATACTCCTCAAATATCCTTTGATATGGATGTCTGAAATTTTCTTCACGCAATCCCCATGATTTGGGGAAGTTCTATCTCAAATTTCATCCTGATAGCACAGTCGGTTCGATAAAAATTTAATTTTAAATTTTGGTTAAGGTTATTTGTTGTGCTTCATGCAGTTCTGTACAGCCATGGTAGGGTCTGCCTACAACTTACTCTTGCGGTAATAGTATAGATTGCACACAACGTACTCTAGTAGCGGTGTTGCTACGTTGTAGCGTTGCGAACGCATCGATCTTACCTGTTTCGGAATCTCAGTGTAGTGTCATTATTTTAACTTAATGGTATAATTCACTTAATGGTAGAATTATTATTTTCGTAGCCCGTGTAACGGGCTTATTGAAACAATAATAGAGATAATTATACTTATGATAATACAATATTATATGTACAATAAAATAATAATAATATATAAGATATAATAAAAGTATACCAGTAAGATGATAGATCAAAGTGGACAAATACCATTATCATTTTGTTAGTCTATATTTATGTACACTGATCCTGCAATATCATTTAAATAACTTAAATGGCATATAGACTAGGGCTACTTATGGGACGTTTAATGGGGAAAAAAATTAACTGCGTCAAAACTCCAACATTCGTAAACAGAAATAATGGTCGTATATAGTCGCATGAAATAATAAAATTGTTACCAGAAGGTAATGCCAATCAAACAGACAATAGGCCTTTATAAAAAATCCACAGACGATTATATGCCTGGAGGTTTTGAACGAAATTGGTGCGTTGCTTCCAACATAATTTATAAAATAGCATAGGAAGGCGCTCTCGCTGCGGCTTTCTTGACACCATATCTACTCGAAGCTTATGAATAATGTATTCCCTCCGACATTCCGGCTGCTTTTCGGCTTGGCTCTAACTGATATACAACGCGACCTCTCATTTCTTCATAAATGTCAACAATTTTGTTTACGTGTTCGATAGTCGTAAGTTGCTAAGTTATTCTAAAAAAATAGATTAAATTTTTCACTTTTTTGTAGGAAACAGTAAAAAATCTTCTTTCGTTATATCCTGGAAAGCATGCACGCAACAAACTAGCGAGGCTGATTATCAGACAATAGTCGTAGTGAAAAATACATTTTAAATGCACGATAACGTTACCACAGAAACATGTGCTTAATTATATCCGATATGGGGAGTTCCCATCATTACAGTTTATTAAAAAATAAGTTATTTTTTCTAAGCTCGTACCGACACTGTACTGTCTTTGATATACTGTACGGAATGCTGTACTAAAATGAAAACAGGATAATTATGACTTTATACAGATATTTGAGTTATTTATAAGAATGCGTTATTAATAAAATTTAAATAATTATATTAATTATGTTCCCACACTGTATGTTAAAAACTATGAACATTTCGCAATTTAAATGGCAAAAGCCAGGGAAAATCCCACTCTTCCAGCAGCAATAATACAGTACTGTATAGAATTTGCCTATAACATCTCTGGCTTACAACCGAGGCGAAGGTAAGCGTAGAGTAGGATTACCTCCACAAAGTCTCTGGGTTTTTACGTATATACCTTAGGAGCGAGTCTCACCGTTCATAGAGTTCCTGCGTAGGGGAGGTAGCTGCACCCTGATTGGTTATCCCACTCCACGTGTTGTCTGTCTCTGTGTCTGCGGCATTATCCCTCCACTCAACTATACAGTCTTTTCTACCACTGAAGCATGATCTTTACTCTCTGCCCAGCGGTAGCTTACTGATCTTACGCGCAGCGAATTCGCGCATCTTTGTAACGAGACGTAACGAGAAGCTCGCTGGCTGGGTTAGTCTTCAAGGCCAGAGACTTTGTGGGAGTAATCCAACTCTACTGGAAGCCTCAATATTATGACTATTATTTTTGAAGCAGGTACTAGGCCGTTAAAGTATCGTTATGAAATATTATTATTATTATTATTAATATTGATGTTATTTTTAGTGTATTATTATTAATATTCTCATTCGCTTCAGCATGATCATCATCGTCATCATCATCGTGTTCAGCACGTGAATGTCTGTAGCTTATTATGATTTTATTTATTTGTATTATAGGACTGTATTAGGATATTAATGTTGGCTATACAACTTTGATTATTTAATTACTGTAGTTATGTTCTTATTCCGTTTATTCTGCCATCAAATGTCTGAAGCGATAGAGATTTTTCTTAACCACATATTTTGTCATTACATACGCAACGAAGCTACACATCCTTACAGACATAATATGTTTTTATCAAACCTTTCCCAGTTTTGACCAAAATAATAACCTATTTATGTTGTGGTGTTCCTATCGGGCCGCGAACGACCCCTGGAGACTACTGATTCTCGGCGGATTTGTGTGCTACCAACACACCCAGAGTGGCGACGTCGTATTATACTACTAAATTAGCAAAGGAGCAACCTGTTGTGTCTGTGTTCTTACCATATTGCGAATTTTAAACTCATTTATAAACATGATAACTCGAAAACATTATTTAAAAAAAACTGTCTTTGTTATTAAAAGGTGCACTTAAATTACATGCGAATCGACTTGAGTGAGCTTAGTGACCTTTTCAGAAGTGGCTGAATTCATTTGTTATTTTTATCAAGTCGTGCCAGGCAGAATGTGTCAATGGAAACGGTATTTTGTGGACCAAATAACCTGGAGGGATGTAAGGATCCCAAGTAACGCTGTTAAACAATCAAACTGACAGTCATTCTTTGTAAAAATGTGGTACACGTGCGGGCGTGCAGGCGGCTGTTTTAACAATTTGACTGCGGTTTAGCCTCCGGCCACCAGTGGCAGCAGCATCTCAAGACGACAAGTCCTCTTGCATTTGTTAGGAACCTGACGTAACGGATCATTGAACACACCTACCAGACCTCAAACTAATATTTATCTTATCATATTCATTATGAATACCACAGATTAATATGTAGCTTATAGAGAATATCTAGCTGGCTTTCTTTTCGGCAACAAAAGAAATTCGATTAATTTACAGTAATTTGATCAATTTACAACTTGTGATGATTATAACAGAAATTCAAAGAAAAACTTTTAAATAATAAGTGTAGCTTTTTTTCTAATAAGTGCGGAGTTAAATACACGTGTCCCAAAAATAATATATCATGTACGTGTATAATACACTCTTTTTATGCAATATTACTAAATTTTTTGTAAATAAATGTTTCAGAATAGAGTTTATGAGGTAACGATTTCATAATCATCTCAACCTGCGATCACCAATTATATTTATTTAGCTCATAAGGAACGATTTCTTGGCCGTTTAAACTTATGATCGTGAATTGTATTTATTTTTCGGTGCAGAAGTTGAATAAAAGTTCGTAAAAGCATAGCTTAATTCCTCTAGGCACTTGTTATAGCTCACTTTGTCCAAATTGTAATTTTAGGCACTTTTGCAGAAACATAACTGTTTTAATAGAAGACTCAAATAGTCTCATTGCTGGATTTGTCAACCAGAATTATATGTTGAGGTATAAACTAATACTCTGCTACTTCAGTCAAGTGTATTGGGTTCCCAAAATACATTGTAAGTATCTATGTGAAAGGAATGTTTTGTTAGAATAATAGAACATCAATGATTTTGTTTAAGAATCTTAGTTTGCTAAGTGATTCATATCCTATTACACTAAACTGTACACTGCTATTTAGTAAGTTAATGCTAGACTGTTAAAATAATACCCAACTGATGTGACGAATTTTGATGATGTCAATCGTAGAAGTGGTAGTTGCAATAATAATAATAATAATAATAATAATAATAATAATAATAATAATAATAGGCTAATAATAATATCAAAATTCGTCAGATCAGTTAGGATACGAATCTTCTAAACTACTGAATGGTATATGCTTATAAATAATGGTTAACATCTGCCAGTAACTAGACTATGCCAAATATATGAAATAAGGAACTTTCGGTCAACTAAGTTGCTTTATACACTAAACTGAAAAATAATAAACATGTAAGATACCGAAGTAGTAATTATAGAATTTTTATGCTACTAAATAAACAAAAATTAAACAAGCGAATCAGACTTTTCGCTCAAATAGCACAGATTAGAATGCAGCAAAAAACTGTGAAATAACTCAATATTATTTTATAGGCCTATTTCTAAACTGGCTAGTGAATTTACAAAAGGTCGCTACTCTTGAAAAAATCCATATTTACTCATTCTAATCCACTTTATTACATGTCTGATTAGGCTATAGGCTCTAATCGATAGTCAGTAGGCCTATAGGTGTGTGAAAGAAAAAGAAATTATGGAAAATGTAGTCAGAAGAAATTAAGTGAAGCTTACTTGGCTCTAGAAATTCTTCCAGGTTAAAGGAAAATAAGCGTAAAGATATTCAGAGTACTAATGATGAATGCGTTTTTTTTGGTGTAGCTGCTTTTTAAAAGGGGTTCGTTTTTTTGCAGTACAATATTCGAATCTGCACTACCATTATTATATACAAACAATTAGTATGGAGGATGGATTAACGCTTAATTTCAAGATTCACAACCGTAACAAATTGATTCAGTTACCTCTAGAGCAAAGTATCACATTCCAAAATCTGAAGTTTAGTAGAGCGAAAAAGTACATGTCAGCATCCCTTGCAAAACATCTGTGAGTACTATCGAGTTACAGCTAATTACAATACATTGTTACACTTCTTCACAGCATCACTTGACTTCGTATCAGAGTAACGCATCCGCGAAAACACTTAACACTTTGCCCCCTCTTTGTTCTTCTCATAACAATAACCCTCTCGGGATGCGGGCAGTAGATCGTTACTGTATCACATTTCACACCAGCATAACACGAGCAACAGTCTGTTGTTTTCTTTAGTCACTCCATGGATGCTGGAAAAGGTCACGGCCTATTCTTTAGTCCCCTTTTCCTATACTCCATCATCAGCGAAGCGCATAATGATCTTAGAAGCAGTGATTTTTATAGCGCATTAAAGGTGCTGGTTGGTTTCTACAGAGAGCCCTTAATAGCTGCCTAAATCACGACTCAAAAAACATTTTTATTATAGCCATTGGTTTGCTTGCTTCCATAAAAATGTTAAGGTGGAAAACTAATTCATTCCTTAATTTTCAGACTAATCAGTTGTAAATGTTAAGGTAGGCTTGGATTATCTGATTTTTGCTATTTTGCAATCTATTTTATTCTTCATAACTTAGGATGATACTTGTTAGTAGTTGACATCGATTAGAGAAAAAAATTATTGCATATGCCTTAAAATCTCTGCAGGTTCGATTACCGAGAGAGAAAAATTACATATGTAGACGTATACAGATTTTCATTCATAAATGACTATAGGACCTTAATTGAAGTATAGATATTACCTGTATTATATGCATATGACAAGTTTTTCGTTAACGGTCAATACTTTACACAGAACGGAAATTACAAAACAGGCCAAAATCAGTTGTTTATGTTGTAAATAAATCCAATTAACAACTCAGTACGAAAGAAAGAACCTTATGTGTTTTATTAATTTTAGAATAATCAATAGACTATTGATTAAACCTTAAAAATAACAGAGAAAAGTAATTAATTTATTAAAATTACATTTATTTAAACGGTTAATAGGTAACATTGTCTTCATTTTCACGAACATCTTCATTATACCTAGGTACTATTATTTTATAAGCTGACACATTTGATACATTGAACACTCAGACTGATTTATGGATCTTCGGGTTATTACTTTCTTCAGAAAAATTATATAATTCGCTTAAACATGTATTATGAATGTGCTGTTGTAAAGTTGTTTTATGCCATAAACCGTGAAACTATTGGATGAAATTCTATTTTGTTTATCACACTTCCGGTATATTAACTATGAACATAAATTAGATTGTAAATCATTGACGGTAATGGAAATGGCTGATAAAACATAGCTTACTTCTCTCACTGTTCATCAGAAATATTTACGGTCGAATAAATGAACACACCTATTCTTGCAAAGGGACCGAAGAATACCGTAAGTGCATAAGTCAATATTATCACATTGGAAATTGCGAACAGAAATTGCCGGAGGCTCTGTGATGCCGTTTTTCATTGTGTTCGCTAACGCTCGTTTAATGTTTCCAACTTGTCATTTATGGCCTTTCTTTAGAGCATACATACGTTGTGCTGGATAAATATGAAGTCGTTGGTCAAATCTCTCTTCCTTGTCTCTCTCCCTTACACACACACACACACACACACACACATGTACTATTTATTCGGATGTATACTTCGGCTACAGTACATACTGCGTTTCTCCATAACCATCGAACTCAAGCCTCGTCTTATCTGCCATTCCAATTCACAGTTATGATTTTGTATATTATATTCTTACTATTTTTATAACACAAGAGTAGACACTAATAAAATAATTAACAAGTTATTCTACGTTTTACAGAAACCCTTCCAAAAGGTACTGCCATTCTGACCATCCTATTGCACTTATAAAAATACAATATTTTTAGTTACTCATGATGACAGTAGGCTAGGAATTAGGCTACTATTTTTATAGAATTAGTAGAAACTTGAAGCTACGAGTTTTAAAGGTAGGCCTAACATTTAAAATGAAACTAATAATAGGCGCTTTAAAACAATTAAATACGAACAGTAATTGAAAGTGCAATGCCAGATAATCTTTCTGTTCCCAAATTCGATCCGTTTCCAATAAAAGAACAAACTTTGGTATACCGGTGATGTGAGAAGCATTAGTAACAGAAAATGTACAACTGTCGTAACATTACCATAACAAGCAACCAGTATCAGAGTCGACAATTTTGCGAAAAAATAATACCTTACTTATTATGTTTACATAATCTATGCTTTAAAATGTTAATATGCGTTTTGACTATTACATAATTTTTCTAAAGTTAAAACTGAGCGTTTGGATTTAGAAGTTACAAACAAAAATAAAAATCTTTGGTGAAAAGTTTACAAGTGCTTCTTAAGGCTTGTAAAATGCATTTAAGTATCATAAGATGGAACATAAATGAAATTAAGAGGGAAATGAAACCCGAAACTAATTTTCTTTGTTAGATGTAACTTCTTGTTATTGGGAAAACTTCCAACTTGAGTATACCAGAATCCCCTCCATTTGCTGTAAATAATACTTTTATTTAAATCCTTATTATGACAAGCTATAATAAACTTATGTTCCTTGAAGATAATAATGCATTGCTGTATATATTTCATTAAATTAAGTAACGTAAACAAAATTAATATGCAAATTATATGACTTCTACCGGCAATTTATTTTCTTTCCAAGGCTCTAGCTTATAATATTTCATATATCCTATAACTTAGTACATAGCTACTGATTGTACGGCAACCCTTTCGTTAAAATACATGTCTGAAATATCCTGGACATCTTTATAACTGGCTACGATATAAATTATGGTAGTGGTAAGTGGATAACACCTGGAAGATGCGAGAATTAAAATAGGAAGACGTGTCCCTCAATTATCGGAACTGTGAGAACCAAATAAGAGCAGAACGATAGACTGTGCCCACTAAAACAGAATGATAATTACTATCCTATCCAGAAGGTAATCTAATTTCTTAAGAATGAAATATGACAATAAAATCATGAAACCATTTAAACTGAACAACGGCAACGTTCGAGTAAAAGAATCAAACACGAGTGTTCATGTTCAGAAACACGAATTATGTCTAACCCTGAAATTGTTTAACTCATCATCATCATCATCATCATCATCATCATCATCATCCCTATCTTTGATTCTGGCGGTCTCCTGCTAAATGTTGACCATCTCGTCATACTTGATAATATTAACCAAAACGTGCATTAATCCTGAAAATTCAAAATAGATTTTCAAGATAGAACACAGTATTTTTTCTGATACAGATAGAGAATTAAAATGTTCATATTTATTTTATTTTATTTATGATGTGCACACGATATTCCTCTTTTATTTGAAGAGTATATCACAGGAAAGCGGAGGTGGTTTTTACTTTAGACGCTAATAAGTGGTCGGGCTCATCACTTTGTGCCGTAGTGTTAATAGTGTTGCTGTGGTGTAAATCACCAGAAGCGGGAATGTGGTTTCACAGGAGGAGGGGTTGTTTCTGAAGTCACCCACCCATATCCTTTGTCCACGCCCAGTCATTTATCAGTAGTCCGCTGCCAACTCTTTTTCCTTAAACTTCATTTTATTCCCTTTTTGTTTGTGTATATTAGAGGGGCATTCTGTTTTAACAGTCACTGGGGTAAATGGCCAATTGGGAAAGGGTTCCACTCCTCTGGCCAATATCCAGCCAATCTGGAATCGAGGAAATTGCAAGAACACAAACGCCTTATATCAGTTAAGTGTCTTAAATTATTAAGAATAGCGTTCTTACTTATTTAATAATAATTATTAGTAAGAATTATTAATAGTGAGAATAGAGTTCTTACTTATATATACAAAATAATTTGTTCATGCAATTTTTTTTAAACACGAACTTAGCGGGATTCTAAAGAAGTCCAAGTGTACAATTTGCATCCATTAAGAGCAACTTAATTTAAAATAATATTATTTTTGGGTGAAATAAAACCAAACACTGACAAAATTGTACGAAATGAACATAGTACAGTACTTGCGGAAAAATGGTTTGGATTCAATAAAGAATCATTTATTTTATTTTATTGACTAGATGTCTATAGGCCTAATGAAACGTTATGAACTATTTTGTGTTACTTAAGCTATAACTTAGTATACATCTTACTGTCAAAGAGCTGGGATGTTTATGAGATACAGTATAGCAAGAGTCTTAAATTTGAGAGATTCGAATCTGAAGAGGGATTCGTCAGCTTCTAGTTAGCCTTCTAGAGTAAATATTCTTTTAGCTTAATTTAATCGTCAATCGTAATCGTCATTATTATTATTAAATTTGTTATGTCAATTTCTCAAAAGCCCAAAGAAGGCCAAAACCATCTATGATTGATAGCGTAAATTCCACTCGAATATCTAATAATTCTATCAGTAAAGGTTTAGGAGAGAGACCTGCATAACGCTGATCACCCACAATTATTATTCCCTCCCTCTGTGGGCATTGGCTTAGTGGCATGCAAGTTCCACAAACGGCAAATAAAACAAAATGAGAAGAAAAAGATAAATGCGTCATTATTAATATTACTTTTATTTTATTTTTATTTAAATATCGTTATCATTACCGTATTATTATTAAAGCATTAGCTTATTTTGTACAGTTTACACCATGAGAGGTGCAGTAGGATACCAACAGTTGAATCGGTAAGCACAGAAACCATATAAGTTCCTCTGTTGGCACATTCTTTAGGAGAAAAACTCTTGACTTTTAACATGACAAATGTGTTTCTACTTTAACTTGCAGTTCAAAAATGCATTAATATAGGCCTTAGATATTTCCAGAGACATTTGCTTATAAAATAAAAAATAAAGCATTAGTAATAATAATTAAATAATAGTAAAATAAAAGTAATTGTTTCTGCACTTAGTGAACAATTTCAAGCATACTTCAATGTCTTCGTAACTTATGCCAAAACAGTAACAGGTAGCAAAAACGTGGCGAAATACCAAATTGTCAAATTCGAAATAAATGCATATCGTTCCCATTCTTGAATGAAAAAGTAAAAAACCACGTTAAATTATTCTTTAAGACTTGAAATCGTATTAAAGAAGCAAATAAAGAAACACAGTGTGAAAGATCAGGAAAGAAATAGTAATCCATAAAAAATCTACTTCGTTAGCATATAGGCCTATACGAATAATTCCACCATGAGTACATAAATATACGATACAAGAATGTAACAATATTACAGTTACCATATAGTAGCAATATGTGATAAAGGAAATGCATTAATTAAGTGTAATTTTGAAATTTATTGTGACTAGATAGGCCTATAGGCTATGATTTCTGCACACGCCGGTTCAATTGTTTCGTAATTTTATCTTAGTGTGGTTTTAAGTCTTAACAGTAATTTTTTGAGCATTTCCGTAATTTTCCACGGCTGAGGATAACATGTCATAACTTGCAAATTCACCTGACAGTTTCATACTCATTCATTTTTATATGAAGTTTATCTTCCTCGGATAGTTGTATATCTAACTGCAAGAATACAATGCATTTCAGATATTTGCCTTGTATCTGACATTGTGGAACGACATGTTGGATACGCCCTCTGTGTACTGAATCAAACCATATCTTGTCAGGCTTGATGGTCAAGTTGTAGGCATACGCTTTAATCCTACCGTATTTAATGACAACATTTAGATAACATTATCTATGTTGAATTACTACAATGAATATTGTATGTAGGTACTCATTGTCAATCGATTTACGTACTGAATTCCTTCCAGTGGAACAGGTTTATAAATGCAATGTACTTGTAAACTTGCGTTAGCTGGTATTCACTTTAATGCAAACAGGTGTATTGGAAGTAGAGATCTAGTAATTTTAGATAACCTACCAAAAAAATAGATAGTCGTTTATAGAAGCACAGTTGAACCAGTTTGTAAAAGAGCTTTGCCTACTGATACTAATAGAACAAAATGTTCACAGGTTACTATTTCAAGTTCACACACTTAAACAAGGACCTATTATTATCTTATAGGCACCTGCAGAACTAGTCGAGCGTTGGTGGGAGGCCCCAATCTTTAGCGATTACAAACCTTTTTCTATTTCATCTAGTTCCCACCTACTATTACTTAGTAATCATTATAATGAGGTAGACCTGCGAGTGTTGGGAGCGGTTCCTATTTAAAAGAATACAACAAAGGAGCCGGTTTTAACCAAGGCGAGTCATTCCTACTGCACTTCCTCTTCTGTTGTAGTGAGTAAATATTCATTCATAAGACGAGTTACTGGTTCTCTATATCCCGTTTGCAGAAAATAGACCGTCAGACCATGATGAATGAAATTAGAATCTCTGTCCGCATAATTCAACACGTCTCATTCAGAGTATAAAGAAATAATAGCACCTAAAATAGCGTGAAGATTATTTAACACGGCTTCAAGTAACTTATTTATTTATTTATTTATTTATATTTATACAAAACAAAACAAGACCAGCCGAATGAGCATGCGCTCGTGCTCGGGCACAGTTCAGCCATTTACATTACAAAATACAAATTACAAATACATAAAGAAAATATAATATTAAATCAATACCTAAAAAATATTAATAAAAAAGAAAGAACAGAATAGTAAAAAGAAAAAAGGAAAAGTAATAAGAACAAAAATTGAGACCCTGAGTTATTACAAATAAAATCGTTCCTTAATTGTCTACTAAGTACAGAGTGAAGTAACTTTTGAACTATGAAATAAGAGTTTTGATAAACTTATTGAATTTTTTGTTGTTCATATGTACTATTTCTGGATGTGACCTAATTATAGAGTTATAGAGTCTTGGACCATAATAAATGCTATGTTTAGAGCCAGAAGAGGTGAAGTATTTTGGTTCTATTAAAGGTAAACTTCTAAACATGTTTTATCTACATATCAATATTCCTATGTGTACTTCTAATTCCGGAACTGTTCAGAGTGTCATTCATGAAATTAATTTTAACCTCAAGAATCAAATTCAAGGTAAAAACCGGATAAATCAGCCACTTTCTCAGTGAAACTTAAGCAAAAGAAGTAGATAAAGAAAAACTTCTTTATACGATTTTTTCCTTGTACAGTATTCCAAATATATTCTAGTGAAATTTCTGGTGTTCGAACTAATGTAACACTGGGAGATTCGAATAACGGAAAATACAAATACCTGAGAGTATCATTAAAATTCAATCGCGTTGGTAGAGAAAGTTTACATTTTCAATTTTAATAAGACCTGTATTAACTTTCCACACACACACACATATATATACACAGATACACTTCAACCAGTACTGAGATATGTACAAATATAAAATTCGGATGCTCTATTTGCATGTAAGTAATATAAAACTGTCTTGCTCTGCACATAGGCCTACAAAAGAATCTTCTCAGTCTAATAGGAAGAGGACCTTGTGTGAAAGGCTGAATTGTAAGTTATTAGCGTACATTTTTACAAAACACAGACAAAATAAGATGCCAAAACCGAAAGTAATAAAACTGAAGGAAATATTAGTACAATTTTAATGTAATTAAAGCTGGAATGATAATTCTTTCACACTGGCCGTGTGTAGGCTAAGATGGAAAGGCGAAGTCAGAATGAAAAATTCAATGCCATAGCCGGGATTTGAACCAGGATCTTCGTCTCTCCGTGCCGATGCTACCATGGCAACGTGCCGGTACAACATTAAATTCTCCAACTGACTCACAATCACAGTATACCACCAGGCGTTCTCAATATGAGATACGAACCCAGTGGCTATTAATGAGTTTCCGTTTTTCTTCGCTCTCATCTTACTGTTAACATATTCTCAGTCTCGATAGAAATAATACCTGTTGACATCGTTACACTGTTTATTCATAAGTGAATCTGTAGAAACTCTCCAGGCCTGGCGAACTTACACCATTCTAATCAGGTGCACCTAGAACATTTAGACCGCGACTTCCACAATCTGATTCATATACTTTCTTCTCTCTCCCTCCTTCTCTTTCTCTTTCTCTTTCTCTCTCTCTCTCTCTCTCTCTCTCTCTCTCTCTCTCTCTCTCTCTCTCTCTCTCTCTCTCTCTCTCTCTCTCTCTCTCTCTCTTTCATCTTCGCTCCTCTTATGGCGCCTTCTACTGATTCAATTTTCAACGTGTCAAAAGATCCTCCATGTCTTCAGAACGCATCTCATTCAGAATACTCATTACTTCAAAAATATAATTCCCCAGACGATGATATTCTTCAGCTTTCGCGTGAAGTCTTCGTTTGTCACATATATCATGCCAGTTGATGATGTCACTTGCCTATATGTAAAAGAAATAGCTCTCTCCTCATCTTAAATGATTTTGGTATTGTCTCATAATTTTATTCTTGATTCATGTACCGTTGGCTACTCCGGACCATACTCCGGACAGCCTCTTGAGAAAACCAAGAAGTGCTGGTGAGTTATATTACCTCTAGATCCTGTAAAAATAGAATAGGCCGACATTTGTTCTATGTTTTGCGTTTTTATTGTAGGTAAGGCATGAGATTGTTACAAATTATTTGGAACTAATCACAAAGCTATGAAAAGAATATTTTGTCACCAGTATGTCGAAAGGTCATAAAAAGATTACGCCAAGGAGCATACCATAGGCTACACCAAGTTCTTGTTTTATAGAGTACAACTTCCTGTTAACAGACTATAATACTCATTCATAAGTCTGAAACCGGACATTTCCTCATACGAACCGGCCTTTTTCCCCTATATTATAGTAAAATTCCTCAACTTCAAACATCAATAACTCAATAAATAAAATAATGACAATAAAACAAATTATACCAATAGAAAGAGAAAAACACCCCCTTCAATTTCATATACTACACTAAACTTTTAATTAACCCCTTCAATCATTTTAATCGGACATTATAATTAACTCCCATAGTTTTAATCCGACAGACTTGAGACTTAGATCATTCGATTCAGCTAAAATCAACCCACAAAATGGGAATAGTATTAACTCTGATAGCCTTCAGCTATCACAGTTATTATCACAGATATATTTAGTAGGAGGAGACTTCCTGTATGACAGACATTCTGGAGACTAGGTCGAGATGTCACATAAAATTAATGACCCAACGAACATTAACGCATTTTAACCGAAGAAAGATTCAAACAAGCTAGCAGAAAACCAAGATCTCCTCCAATTAAGTAAAACCCTAGGTTGAAACCATCCAATAGCAACAATTCACCCCTCCACCTACCCAGGATATATTATCAAAGAGCCCCGAAGTCACAGCATCTTTTTGGATCAGGAGACAGACGACGAACCTACGACACTAAGACAGAGCCTTCAGCTAACTTTTATAACATGGACTAAACTACAATATTCTATAAATATTCAACTTCAAAGATATCGAATCCGCGCATTATAAATAGATCAATTTAGTATAATATAACATCGCCGCGCGTCAGTATTAACCTACGGAAGTAGAGATTGTATAAGTGATTTTTGTTAAAGTAATTAAACTTAAAACGTACCCGGTGCATAACTAGTAAAGTTGCCCGCGAGATAAAAAGGAAGTATTAATAATCCGCGCCATATAAATAGAATCGACGGAATAATTATAGTGCAGAAGCGCGTAAGAAGTGAATATTATCATAGTCTTAGACATTGCAACAACAACTTATAATTACTACGACTAAAATTACATCACCCCTTGGACTTACATCATCTTATGAAAAGACTCAATAATACAACTATTACCTTTCAGAACAAACCTTTTTATTTAGAATATAGATTGAAATAGAAAAGATCATAAACATTTTATTTCACCCAATACATCCCGATTTGCCTATTCGTTCCCTCGGACAATTTCTCTAGCCACCGACCCGTTATTAAGAATCTCGTGCATAAATCTATCAACTGAGCTACTAGCCGGCAATAACCCCTTTTCGACAACCAGAATCGCCCAACACCAGTACTCCCCGGTAGGACTGTGGTATAAATAATCTCCCAACTTGGCGACAACTAACCCGAATTAAAGTACAGCTATAAAATGGCACCCAACTCTTTTAAATCAACTAAAGAACTGCTATAAAATGGCTACCAACGTGATTGCTTGAATTTGAAATTCCCGAGGAACGAGTAACAAAAACACTTTAAATTTTCGATATAGTAAAACCTCAGAAATAAACACAAATTAAAACAGTTTCAAATCAGTGTTAAAAAAAAAAAAAAATTTAAATTAGAATCAGTGCAACATCATCTGGATTACCACAACATCAAAGCCCTCCAACTGGATATTCACCTACATCAATTACCCTCAACAACAGGATCTTCAACAACTGGACCCCGGATCAACCCCCAACAGCTGGACACCTGTAGCAACAAAAGGGTATCGTTATCCAAACTTATAGGTCGAATCCGGAATTTTGCTTCTATTATTAAAGTAAAATCTTAAGCAATTTTTATTCAATTTGCATTGTAATTTTGTCATTTAATTTTTGTTAATTTTTATTTTAATTTTCAAATTTTTATTAATTCAGTAACTTAAATTTATTTTTCAAATTTTTATGAGATTGAGAAGCCACAAAAAGTTTCATACCATGGAGCAAAATTCAGGAACTCGGACATTATATTCAGATTCGAATACTCCTAACAGTGAAAGTGAAAATCCACCAACTTGTACAGAAAATAACAATGTGAACCCACACGAACAAGAAAGTGATCTTGCGGTCAGTTCCACGCCTCTTACAGACGACACACCGGACCCAATAAGCTCTCCCTCAGAGAATAACAATACGCAACCTGCTGCTACACCGAACACTATAAATCTTTCACAAGACACGCTAAACCCTAATACTGAATTTTTACTACAGTTACAAGCCATGATCGCAGGAATCTCAAACCAGCTGTCTTCACAAATCACGGAGCTAGCTACACAAAACTCCACTTTAAATGATAATATGAATTCACAGATTTCAACACTAAACACCACACTTAATAATCAGAACCAACAACTAAGAAATGAAATGAATACCAACATGGCTACTGTGAACACAACACTTAAAGATAAAATCACCACACTGAATACACAATTAAGAGCAGACATGACACAACAAACCTCAGAATTTAAATCTTTAATCAACGAACACAGAACTCACGTTACTGCGGAGTTGCAAAATATGGACTCCCGTGTAACGGCACAAATAGCCAACACCGAACAAGTGCTCACCAGCCAGGTGGACTCCGTTCGATCACAGGTTGGTACTATAGAAAGAAACACAGTGAATAACTCCACGAGGTTAATTTCCCTCCAGTCCGAAATTGACAGGCTCCAACAAAAAGTCCGTGAACAGGAAACCATTATTGACCAATCAAGGGAAAATGCAATAATGCCCCATGCCTGTAATGCCCCCTCTACCTCAGCCTCTACGTCATCAACCTTACCTGATCCAGTGCCAAATGTACCCGAACTACCAGAACCCTCTGTACCTATGCAAAGAATGAACAATGGTTTGGACCAGCGAGTTGCCAGTTCTAGCCGCGAGTCCCCACAAATTCCCATTAACAATTTTTTATTAAATAATTCTGACTTTCCGCTTCCTTGCTTTGAAGAGACAATTAAAACTAACCCAGTAAGATACTTAAAAGATCTCAAGACATATTTCACTCTACGAGGTGTCCCTGAACATTTGAAACTAATTTTCGTGGCGCAATCGCTAAAAGGAACAGCAGCTCGATGGTTACAAGTGATCAACCCAGATAATCAGCTGTCCATTAGTCAGTTCGAGGAAATGTTTTTATCAGAGTTCTGGGGCGAAACAGATCAACTTCGTTTGAGAGCGAGAATATTTCACGGGAAATATGATAGAAGCCAAGGACAATCGTATCTCGAGTACTTTATCTCATTATGCGAGAGTAGGCAATTACTCAAGCCTGAGATAAAGGAGATAGATTTCCTTAATGCCCTTCACTCACACTTCCCTTCAATGGTACGAAATTGCCTCATAATTGCCTCTCCCCAGTCCACCACTGACATGTTAAAATTATTGAAATCCATGCAGGATACTTCCTACCAATCTAACAAACAAAACGCCCCCATAGTGTCTGCAAATCAAATGCACAGAAAGAATATCAACTTAGTGCAAACCGCCCTTAACCACACTCCTTTTGAAAACGGGTTGCGATCACCCAACCCTTCTAAATCACCTGACAACACTGAAAATAGACAATATGATGGTAAAAACAACAATGAGTTTCGACACCCTGACTATTATTGGCCACAAACTGAATTTTCGAGAAATTCTAGGAGTAATTGGAGAACCAGAGGTTATCGTTTCCGCCCCTATGGCAATGGCAGATATAACAATAGCTACCGAGGACAATATAGGCATAACTATGCTAGTTCTCGACCTAACTGGTTCAACCGAACCCAATACAACCAAGGCTACTTCAGACCTTACTATAGAGGTAGAAACAATTACAGGTACGCCCATAGTAATAATAATCAATACACAAGAAACAACTCATATGACCATGCTAGAAATAGACCCAACAACAATGACCAGGACAATCAGGAACAAAGAACACAGTCTCCCAATCCCACTGTGACTTTAAACGAGTGAGGGGTCAACACGCTCTTCCTGTGGTAACCCTTGCAACCCTTTCAAAAAAAAAAAAAAAATCTAAATTTCAATTTGACGACTTTATTTGGCTACCGTTCAGAACGAGTTGCAGGAACTACAAATACCACCTTCTAGCCCACCAGGTGAAGCTAATAAGCAAAGCACGTTAGCTACTTACAACGGAATTATATATAAATTCTGTGGCAAAGAAAATCCCGCTTGGAGACCTTACATCCCCCAATCTCTTGAAACTGATATTATAGCAAGCTATCACGAAAACCTTGCGCATAGTGGAACCGAAAAATTGATCGATTCTATTAGTGAGCATTTCTACATAAAACAACTTGGACGTAAGATTAGAATTTACATAAGAAATTGTCACCTATGCCAAGTAGGAAAGAGTAAGAACACAGCATATGAAGTGTCTGTAAATTCTATTGAAGCCACCAAGCCCAACCAATTAATATGCGGGGATATTTTAGGTCCTTTAGTCCGAAGTAACTTTGGCTGCCAATTCATACTTATTTTTGTGGATACTTTCTCCAAACTTGTAGCACTGTACCCTATACGGGACTTATCTACTAGAATCTGCCTAAAGAAAGTAGAAGAATATGTCGACACATTTGGCAACGTCGAATTTTGTTTAACTGACAATGCTAGTATATTCTCAAGCCCAAAGTGGAACTCAGGACTCTCTAAACTCAATATAAAGACCCTACACTGCTCTTCATATAATCCCTCTGCCAATATCTCTGAGAGATATATCAGACAAGTGATTTCCTATCTAAGATTGCTAACTCACCGACAGCACAAAAATTGGTATAAATACTTAAAGCCCATCCAAGCCATACTTAACGAAACAAAACATCACGTTACGAAGGAAATTCCCTTAGAAGTAGTAACACATTGTAAAGTGAACCCTCTTTTCAAGAACACCCCCCCTGTGTTACCGACCTGCAATAAATCAGACTTGGACATATGCAATGCTATCCTTAAACGCCTACAGAGCAAGTGGTCGAAAAGGAGACGACAACCCAGACGCCCTCGTCCTAGGTGTGATCCTTTGCCGGGAGATTATGTATTGCTTAAATCACATATAATTTCAAGTGCATTACACAATCGCCAGAAGAAATTCAGTCTCCTTTATTCTGGACCATTTCAGGTAAAAGCAAAATTTAGTACTGATACCTATCAACTCACCCACATAGAGAATCCAAAGAAAATTCTCGGCAAGTATAGAAAACATTTGTTAAAGCCCTATCACGTAATGGCTAGCAAGCCTTAGCCTGGTATTTGGATTGGAAGAAAAAAGGAAGTGTAAATATAAGATGACCGGATCTGAAAAAGGATTGAATTGGACTGACTATGTAAAATAATTAGAGTGATTCCTACTTCACAAATTAATGTTTTACCTGACATCTAAGGATGAATGTACAATTTACGGTTGAGTGACTATAGTCTTTAATTGATTTGCTGAAAGACAATTCTCCGATACGAGACTTATTATATCAAATATGATGAGTATTCGCAGCAAATTAATCCACTACAAATACAAGTGCACTGTATTATTTTTGTAGTGATCTCAATGTGTAAATAGATAATTTTAAGTTATAAGGCTACCTCCCCTCTAAATTCAATGCTGAAGAGATAAAACATTCATTTGACCAAAGGAATCACACTATTATTTGACCTAATGATTAATTAGACACAACCATTTTCGGCACATTTTAATTTTATTTATTGGAATAGTATATAACATAATATGAACAAAATTTTAAATAAAAAAAAATAAAATAAATTATTTTACATACAAAAGTATGGACAGCACATATTATCAACCCTTTCCCGAAAATTAACCAAGTAAAGTCATTTTAGAAGTGAAGAAAATATGGTAAGATTGAATAATGAATATGCTAAGAATATTGAAAAAGTGTATGCAAACAAGGTAAGATATTAATAAATTACGTATATGAGAAAAGTATTGAAAAAAATGTGATGTAGAAGAATGAAAGATGAAAGTTAAGCAAAGAATAAGAAAGTGTACCGTATAAAATTACGATGAAAATATGTAGCGACGAAATATGTGACATAAGTGAATGAAATATGATAATAGGTGAGATAAATATTGATATTGAAAGAATTGAATAAGTTGATAGAAACAGATAAAGGATATTGAAAGTAATGAAAGGTAACATAGCAAAAAGTACTTACGAGGTGAAATTGGAATAGGAGTATAATATGTGAAATCTGGATATAATTTAAGAGTTATTTAAGACCATAATAAGGAAAGGAAAGCGTACCCCAACGTTTCACTTCAATTAAGCATCAGCATCAAAATTCAGAAGAATGAAGATAAAATTAATAAGACTAGGTTATGAACACAAACTTTAATCATAGTGTGTATTTTATTGATAAGATATAATGAATATTTTTATGATTTACTAGTGTAACAGAAGGACAACGGACTGAATACAATATGTACGACGAATAATAAGAAGACAGACTACGTTAAGGTAAAATAGTATTGTAAAAGTGCATTTTATTGTTTATGAATTTATGTATGTGTATGTATAATTAACTAAAGAGTCAAGGTGATGTAAGGACACTAATTATGGAGAAAAACGTATCAAACAAAGATAATTAATTAAGAAATAATATCACGAAACTATTTCAAAACAAATTTAAAAACCGAAATTAAAACAAGACATAGGACTATTTAGGACTTTGAAAACGGGTATTATAATGACTGTAAAATCTCGCTCGTATTATTCTTGATCACCCTAATATATCGCGTGATTTTCCACTCATTATGCGATCATATGAAACCGGACATTTCCTCATACGAACCGGCCTTTTTCCCCTATATTATAGTAAAATTCCTCAACTTCAAACATCAATAACTCAATAAATAAAATAATGACAATAAAACAAATTATACCAATAGAAAGAGAAAAACACCCCCTTCAATTTCATATACTACACTAAACTTTTAATTAACCCCTTCAATCATTTTAATCGGACATTATAATTAACTCCCATAGTTTTAATCCGACAGACTTGAGACTTAGATCATTCGATTCAGCTAAAATCAACCCACAAAATGGGAATAGTATTAACTCTGATAGCCTTCAGCTATCACAGTTATTATCACAGATATATTTAGTAGGAGGAGACTTCCTGTATGACAGACATTCTGGAGACTAGGTCGAGATGTCACATAAAATTAATGACCCAACGAACATTAACGCATTTTAACCGAAGAAAGATTCAAACAAGCTAGCAGAAAACCAAGATCTCCTCCAATTAAGTAAAACCCTAGGTTGAAACCATCCAATAGCAACAATTCACCCCTCCACCTACCCAGGATATATTATCAAAGAGCCCCGAAGTCACAGCATCTTTTTGGATCAGGAGACAGACGACGAACCTACGACACTAAGACAGAGCCTTCAGCTAACTTTTATAACATGGACTAAACTACAATATTCTATAAATATTCAACTTCAAAGATATCGAATCCGCGCATTATAAATAGATCAATTTAGTATAATATAACATCGCCGCGCGTCAGTATTAACCTACGGAAGTAGAGATTGTATAAGTGATTTTTGTTAAAGTAATTAAACTTAAAACGTACCCGGTGCATAACTAGTAAAGTTGCCCGCGAGATAAAAAGGAAGTATTAATAATCCGCGCCATATAAATAGAATCGACGGAATAATTATAGTGCAGAAGCGCGTAAGAAGTGAATATTATCATAGTCTTAGACATTGCAACAACAACTTATAATTACTACGACTAAAATTACATCACCCCTTGGACTTACATCATCTTATGAAAAGACTCAATAATACAACTATTACCTTTCAGAACAAACCTTTTTATTTAGAATATAGATTGAAATAGAAAAGATCATAAACATTTTATTTCACCCAATACATCCCGATTTGCCTATTCGTTCCCTCGGACAATTTCTCTAGCCACCGACCCGTTATTAAGAATCTCGTGCATAAATCTATCAACTGAGCTACTAGCCGGCAATAACCCCTTTTCGACAACCAGAATCGCCCAACACCAGTACTCCCCGGTAGGACTGTGGTATAAATAATCTCCCAACTTGGCGACAACTAACCCGAATTAAAATACAGCTATAAAATGGCACCCAACTCTTTTAAATCAACTAAAGAACTGCTATAAGTCAAGGTACTATAAACTGGTAAGGGTTTGGTTTTGAGAAGGTGAGTGAGTTTGGTTTTTTGACCATATTCTAAGCACCATCGGGTTAGCGAAGGTATTCTTTAAGAGCAAGACGACTTCTTGAAACCAGTTCAATTTCAGGAGTGGGTTACACCTACTACTTCTTTAACAGAATGGGAGGAAGAAGACGAATGATAATGACCTTAAAGGTCATCTAAAAGGTCGTAGCTAGTTAGCTAGTCTCAAAGGAATGCAATAACGGGAATATTCGACATAATCATTATCCTTCATATTAGTCATTCGTATATAGCCTTTAGCTTTCTTACTTAGCTATTGTTCTTAGGTTACTTTAATGGTTAAACTCTGTTATAGGTGGATTTTAATGCGGAAGCATATTAACCACTTCGTATCGTTCGATCTTGAAGTCTGACATTCAGTTAAATGCTTATTAATCACAGCTTTTTGCAATGGATTTCAAAGCGCTCCTTGGTCATCAGTAGACTTCGGACTTTTAGGTCGCTAAAATGCGGTTTTAGGTACCTAAAATAGGCTCTAATAATTGGAAAATAGGTTCTAAAAATCGTAAAATAGTCTCTTATAATATCGTTAAGTTGCCAATTTTATCATATATCTCAATTGCAGTGCAGAATATTATATTTATTGAATGAAGTCACCATTAATCAATAACCATGATAAAACACAGGTATAGACCTGTGGTACACAGAATTATAGACCTATTACTATGGCCTGTACTACTACCATAACAGTGAAAACCTAATCCCTGCGCCCAGAAGCTACGCAAGCTAGCATATTCAACCCCTTGTATCCCTCAGTGATTCAGAGAACTAAGGTTTTTTTATTATTTTTTTATTTTTTATTTTTAAACTGGATGTGGGAGTCGAGAGAAAAACACTACATTTTCGTGGGAATTGCAAGGAATTTTTCTACTGAAGACTAAAAATTTCTTACTATTTAACCACGTCACAAATGTGTGTCGTGTACTGCAAATTCCGAGCTAAAAATTTACTACGAACTGAAAATAAATGCTAGAATTTACAACAAAAAATAACTTATTTTGAACTTTAGAGGAATAACAAGCAAAAAGGCAATATTAGGCTCTAACGTAAAAATAGGCTGTTTTAGGTCCTATAAAAGTATGTTTTAGGCATAGTCACTTATGAAACATGCATATACAAGTTTTCGTCCATATATCACTTAAGGATTAAAATAGGTTATTACCTAAAATCCGAAGTCTAGTCATCAGCTTTCTTATTGGTGAACGGCTGAATCTTGAGTTGTATTGTTGTATACATGTTCCTAAACCTTCGATTAACCTAGGCAGGATAACCCAGAATTTATTTTCCACATAGGCCCCTACCTCTGCAGATATGCTCTCATACACTGTATATTTAAAAGTCCTCGAAATATAGCTCATATTTATTATCGTTTACATAGCCTACCCAATTTTTATTCATTCCATTCATTACAATGGGCGATGATAAAACTTATAAACTATTTCGTACAAATGAATCCTCTAGATTCAAAAACCCCTATATCCACTTTCACAAATTTTTGGCAAACGTATATTAATTCATACAATAATGACCTTTGTTCTGTTTACATTTCCATTGATAGTAGTTGGTGCTTTTTAGTTTAAAAAACAAGAAAATGCATATACATATGCATAACAATACTGTAAGACAACTAAAATAATAATTAAATATCCACATGGAGGGTTTTGAACCCAAATGTTTGACATAGGGGATTTTGAAACTCACTTTCTGTAGAAGTGATGGATACAGAGGATTTTGGAACTAATTCAATGAACTTTGAAAATATTGTGATAGAAACACTGCCGAACTTAATATGGTTGTAATTATTTATTTGTATCAATCTGCATAACTTATATGGCAAAGTCGCAATGTAGGGGGGCCCATATCGCGATGTTCGCAGGTTTCCAAGGATGGGTGATGTGTTTTGTTTCTCAGCGAGGCAAGTTGACCAACATGACGCTTCTTGTATATTGCTTATCCGATATCATTAGTGACAGGTTCTGTTAGGTTATGAACAGTGATATTAATTTAGTAGGGCATTCTGAATTCTCCAGAAATTCTACAGTGAGTCCCACGCATGAGTTGGCCAATGACGCGGGTTTCTGCGTCGCGGCAGGCACAGCTCCAACTCCCGAGCGATCGGGTGAAATATCTACACAAATAAAGCCGCGGTCGGTGTAATGATTCAGGTTCTCACATTTACTGTTGGAATTACAATGAAAATAAACACATACCTCATCACAGGAGATGTTCGAAATGTTCTCCTCTTGCATCCACACAATACTGGCACCTTTTTAGGAAATTTTCTTTCACGCGCATAAATTCAGTCCGAGACAGAATTAATTTCTCTTGTGATAGGCCTATGTAATATTGTATTTAAGTTCTTCTAACAGTATGTGAATATTATTTATGGGGA
>CAXKWD010000327.1:0-15000 GCA_964059195.1 Ectobius pallidus
ACGGTATCAACCGTTTTTCAATGCCATGAAGCGTAACCGAGATATTTACGCTTTCCCGAATTATGCTGTATTTTTCAAACGAATAATTATAAGACATGGAAAACCGCGTAAAACGGATCCTACGAGCTAGCAGTAAGACCCATTATTTATTGGTGTCGTTTTTTTCGCGAAGCGAAAAAAAACGACACCAATAAATAATGGGTCTACTGGAAGGGACTCCGAGTTTTTTTTCAAAATTGACCAAATTTTTTTTTTCATTTCCCAAAGTTTATTTTTATACCGGTCGTATGGGGAATCGAAAGACATGTTTTTTTTTGCCGATATCCCTTTTCTCGTGCGAGGCGTTTTTCGACGGTCGGGCCCGGCCAGCTCGTAAACCGTGACGTTTATCGAAATTTTTACCGTACGCTTTTTTACTCGAAATCGAAAGTTACGAAACACGTTTTTCGCCGTTTTTTAATACGACGAAGCATAATCGAGCTATTTACGATTTTGCGAAACACGCTGTAATATTAAGACGAAAAATGTAAAAAATTTAAAATCCACACTAAACGGACGCTACAGGCCTATATTAATCCTCCGTATGGGAAAGAGAACGTTTTTTTCCAAAAATAAGAGCAACAATTTAATGCAAGGGTTTTCGCCTTTTCGCCTTCCGACTCCACCGAAGCATTGGCCCTCTGGATGCCGGGGCTCTGCCCGATGCAAAAGAGCCCACCTTCCCCTCTGCCGAGATCACCGAAGGCTTCCCCTCTTCGGCAGAGCCGAACCGTCCGATGGACGAGACAACTCGCTCCCCTTCCAAGCGGCGGGGGACTCGCGAACATCGAGGAGGCCGACCTGCCCGTAAAAAGCGAGCCTCTCCTTCCCCCTTCCGCGATCGCCGAAATCTTCCTGTCCTCTGCACGGCCTTCGTCGCCGATGTTCAGGACAACTCGCTCCCCCTGACAAGCGGTCGGGACTTAGAAATTTTCTCAAGAGTGGTTTTTATTTTATTTTTCGAAAGTTTCTTTTATGCTGCTCGTGTGGGGAATTTAAAAAGAATGTTTTTTTTACCGAAATGAATTTTTCGTCCGAGGCGTTTTTGAGAGTTCGACCCCCGTTTTCTCGTAAACTATGGATATTTTTGTTGTTTTTGTGCAGGGTTTTATTCGCAAGGAAAAGTTATGCCTTTTGTCCGTGGGGAGTTTTTATGTAGCAGGCAGTTAAAACGGTTTTTTTTTCGATTTTTCTAAAAATAATGCGCCTTTTCATGTTGTTATTGCATGTATTTTGTTTCCAAGGCAATTAAAACTTTTAACAGTATAATCTCAACAATGTCTTTTGTTTCCAAGGAAATTTATACGTTTCCAAGGAAATTTATACGATTATAAGCCCGACAGTTAAAACGACAATGTCTTAGGCCTAAAACTGTAAAATCTAAAAGTCGGCTTTTATCAGTACGCTCCGAAGATTGTGTAACTACTTTTTTGTTATGTTTTAGTTAAAACTGTGTTCTTTTACGGCCTTTCTGCAATATAATGTCTTTTGTTTCCAAGGAAATTTATACCATTATAAGCTCGACAGTTAAAACTGTCGATGGAGACGACCGCTCCCCTGACAAGCGGATGGGACTTAGAAATTTTCTCAAGAGTGGTTTTTATTTTATTTTTCCGAAAGTTTCTTTTATGCTGCTCGTGTGGGGAATTTAAATAGATGTTTTTTTTACCGAAACGAATTTTTTCGTCCGAGGCGTTTTTGAGAGTTCGACCCCCGTTTTCTCGTAAACTATGGGATATTTTTGTTGTTTTTGTGCAGGGTTTTATTCGCAAGGAAAAGTTATGCCTTTTGTCCGTGGGGAGTTTTTATGTAGCAGGCAGTTAAAACGGTTTTTTTTTCGATTTTTCTAAAAATAATGCGCCTTTTCATGTTGTTATTGCATGTATTTTGTTTCCAAGGCAATTAAAACTTTTAACAGTATAATCTCAACAATGTCTTTTGTTTCCAAGGAAATTTATACGTTTCCAAGGAAATTTATACGATTATAAGCCCGACAGTTAAAACGACAATGTCTTAGGCCTAAAACTGTAAAATCTAAAAGTCGGCTTTTATCAGTACGCTCCGAAGATTGTGTAACTACTTTTTTGTTATGTTTTAGTTAAAACTGTGTTCTTTTACGGCCTTTCTGCAATATAATGTCTTTTGTTTCAAAGGGAATTTATACGATTATAAGCTCTACAAACTAAGAACGGCCATGCACCGAATGTGTAATCTTAACAATGTATATGGTTTCCAAGGAAATTTATACGATTATAAGCTCAACAGTTAAAAGTGCGTTGCTATTGTATGTATTTTGTTTCAAAACTGTTAACAGTATAATCTCTACAATGTCTTTTGTTTCCATGGAAATCTACATGTTTATAAGCTGTATGTCTTTTGTTTCCAAGGCCTAAAACTGTAAAATCCAAAAGTCTGAATGCTAAAAACACTTTTTCCATATCGAAGGATCAAAAAGCAATGCAGTTAAAAAAAAGGCAGTTAAAACTGCTAACAGTATAATCTCAACAATGTATTTTGTTTTGCTTCGCAATGATAGGAAGAGCCGACATCTAAGAATGAAACGACAAAGGCCTAAAACTGTAAAATTCAAAAGTCTGATGATAATAACACTTCTTTCTCCACTTTTTTTTCAGACTTTTGACTTTTATCAGTATGCTCCTCTGCTTGTATAACTTCATTTTTTTGTTTGAGTAAAAACTCTGTTTTTTTACGGCCTTTCTGCAATATAACCTCAACAATGTCTTTTGTTTCAAAGGAAATTTATACGATTGTAAGCTCGACAGTTAAAACTGTAAAAGCCAAATGTCTGCCACTTTTTTCTCCACTTATAAGTCGAATTAAATGTTAACAGTATAATCTCAAAATTGTCTTTTGTTTCCACGGAAATCTATATGTTTATAAGCCATATATGCTAAGGACTAACCGCAATGAATCACAATTATTAGCATTATCTCCTTAATTATGCGTCCTAGCGAAATTTTCGTAATAGACATTTTTACTCGCAAAAGAAAATTACGAAACACGTCTTTCGCCGTTTTTTAATACGACGAAGCATAAACGTGTTATTTACGACTTTCCGAATTATAACGATTATTAACATTATCTCGTAAACTACGCGTCCTAGCGAAATTATTATAATAGACATTTATACGATTATGAAACACGTCTTTCGCCGATTTTTAATACGATGAAGCATAATCGATTTATTTGCGTTTTTACGAATCACACTGTACTTTTCAAATAAAGTTTAAAAAAAAATTAACAATCAACCCTAAATATATTATACCAGCCCATAATTATCCTCAATATGTAAAAATACGTATTTTCGAAAAATAAAAAAATTCCATTAAAAAGTAAGCCACCCGCTTTGGACTTTAGAAGAAAGAAAACATCACGGAAGCCTTTACCCTCGCAATGCTGCTGCCCTGCCTAATAGGCACGAGCGCCGTCTTCCCCTCTACCGAGATCCCCGAAGGCTTCCCCTCTTCAGTACAGCCGCCGTGGCCGATGGAGAGGTCCGCTCCCCTTACAAGCGGTTGGGACTTAGAAATTTTCTTAAGAGTGATTTTTATTTTATTTTTCCGAAAGTTTCTTTTATGCTGTTCGTGTGTGGAATTAAAAAACATGTTTTTTTTCACTGATTTGATTTTTTTGTGCGAGGCGTTTTTGACCGGTCGAACACGGTTATCTCGTAAACTATGCGTCCTACCGAAATTATTATAATAAATATTTTTACTCACAATCGAAAATTATGAAACACGTCTTTCGCCGATTTTTAATACGATGAAGCATAATCGATTTATTTGCGTTTTACGAATCACACTGTACTTTTCAAATAAAGTTAAAAAAAAATTAACAATCAACCCTAAATATATTATACCAGCCCATAATTATCCTCAATATGTAAAAATACGTATTTTCGAAAAATAAAAAAATTCCATTAAAAAGTAAGCCACCCGCTTTGGACTTTAGAAGAAAGAAAACATCACGGAAGCCTTTACCCTCGCAATGCTGCTGCCCTGCCTAATAGGCACGAGCGCCGTCTTCCCCTCTACCGAGATCCCCGAAGGCTTCCCCTCTTCAGTACAGCCGCCGTGGCCGATGGAGAGGTCCGCTCCCCTTACAAGCGGTTGGGACTTAGAAATTTTCTTAAGAGTGATTTTTATTTTATTTTTCCGAAAGTTTCTTTTATGCTGTTCGTGTGTGGAATTAAAAAACATGTTTTTTTTCACTGATTTGATTTTTTTGTGCGAGGCGTTTTTGACCGGTCGAACACGGTTATCTCGTAAACTATGCGTCCTACCGAAATTATTATAATAAATATTTTTACTCACAATCGAAAATTATGAAACACGTCTTTCGCCGATTTTTAATACGATGAAGCATAATCGATTTATTTGCGTTTTTACGAATCACACTGTACTTTTCAAATAAAGTTTAAAAAAAAATTAACAATCAACCCTAAATATATTATACCAGCCCATAATTATCCTCAATATGTAAAAATACGTATTTTCGAAAAATAAAAAAATTCCATTAAAAAGTAAGCCACCCGCTTTGGACTTTAGAAGAAAGAAAACATCACGGAAGCCTTTACCCTCGCAATGCTGCTGCCCTGCCTAATAGGCACGAGCGCCGTCTTCCCCTCTACCGAGATCCCCGAAGGCTTCCCCTCTTCAGTACAGCCGCCGTGGCCGATGGAGAGGTCCGCTCCCCTTACAAGCGGTTGGGACTTAGAAATTTTCTTAAGAGTGATTTTTATTTTATTTTTCCGAAAGTTTCTTTTATGCTGTTCGTGTGTGGAATTAAAAAACATGTTTTTTTTCACTGATTTGATTTTTTTGTGCGAGGCGTTTTTGACCGGTCGAACACGGTTATCTCGTAAACTATGCGTCCTACCGAAATTATTATAATAAATATTTTTACTCACAATCGAAAATTATGAAACACGTCTTTCGCCGATTTTTAATACGATGAAGCATAATCGATTTATTTGCGTTTTTACGAATCACACTGTACTTTTCAAATAAAGTTAAAAAAAAATTAACAATCAACCCTAAATATATTATACCAGCCCATAATTATCCTCAATATGTAAAAATACGTATTTTCGAAAAATAAAAAAATTCCATTAAAAAGTAAGCCACCCGCTTTGGACTTTAGAAGAAAGAAAACATCACGGAAGCCTTTACCCTCGCAATGCTGCTGCCCTGCCTAATAGGCACGAGCGCCGTCTTCCCCTCTACTGAGATCCCCGAAGGCTTCCCCTCTTCAGTACAGCCGCCGTGGCCGATGGAGAGGTCCGCTCCCCTTACAAGCGGTTGGGACTTAGAAATTTTCTTAAGAGTGATTTTTATTTTATTTTTCCGAAAGTTTCTTTTATGCTGTTCGTGTGTGGAATTAAAAAACATGTTTTTTTCACTGATTTGATTTTTTTGTGCGAGGCGTTTTTGACCGGTCGAACACGGTTATCTCGTAAACTATGCGTCCTACCGAAATTATTATAATAAATATTTTTACTCACAATCGAAAATTATGAAACACGTCTTTCGCCGATTTTTAATACGATGAAGCATAATCGATTTATTTGCGTTTTTACGAATCACACTGTACTTTTCAAATAAAGTTTAAAAAAAAATTAACAATCAACCCTAAATATATTATACCAGCCCATAATTATCCTCAATATGTAAAAATACGTATTTTCGAAAAATAAGAAAATTCCATTAAAATGTAAGCCCTCCGCTTTGGACTTAGAAGAAAGAAAACATCACGGAAGGCTCTGCCCTCGCAATGCGGCCGCCCTGCCCGATAGGCACGAGCGCCGTCTTCCCCTCTACCGAGATCCCCGAAGGCTTCCCCTCTTCAGTACAGCCGCCGTGGCCGATGGAGAGGTCCGCTCCCCTTACAAGCGGTTGGGACTTAGAAATTTTCTTAAGAGTGATTTTTATTTTATTTTTCCGAAAGTTTCTTTTATGCTGTTCGTGTGTGGAATTAAAAAACATGTTTTTTTTCACTGATTTGATTTTTTTGTGCGAGGCTTTTTTGACCGGTCGAACACGGTTATCTCGTAAACTATGCGTCCTACCGAAATTATTATAATAAATATTTTTACTCACAATCGAAAATTATGAAACACGTCTTTCGCCGATTTTTAATACGATGAAGCATAATCGATTTATTTGCGTTTTTACGAATCACACTGTACTTTTCAAATAAAGTTAAAAAAAAAATTAACAATCAACCCTAAATATATTATACCAGCCCATAATTATCCTCAATATGTAAAAATACGTATTTTCGAAAAATAAAAAAATTCCATTAAAAAGTAAGCCACCCGCTTTGGACTTAGAAGAAAGAAAACATCACGGAAGCCTTTACCCTCGCAATGCTGCTGCCCTGCCTAATAGGCACGAGCGCCGTCTTCCCCTCTACCGAGATCCCCGAAGGCTTCCCCTCTTCAGTACAGCCGCCGTGGCCGATGGAGAGGTCCGCTCCCCTTACAAGCGGTTGGGACTTAGAAATTTTCTTAAGAGTGATTTTTATTTTATTTTTCCGAAAGTTTCTTTTATGCTGTTCGTGTGTGGAATTAAAAAACATGTTTTTTTTCACTGATTTGATTTTTTTGTGCGAGGCGTTTTTGACCGGTCGAACACGGTTATCTCGTAAACTATGCGTCCTACCGAAATTATTATAATAAATATTTTTACTCACAATCGAAAATTATGAAACACATCTTTCGCCGATTTTTAATACGATGAAGCATAATCGATTTATTTGCGTTTTTACGAATCACACTGTACTTTTCAAATAAAGTTTAAAAAAAAATTAACAATCAACCCTAAATATATTATACCAGCCCATAATTATCCTCAATATGTAAAAATACGTATTTTCGAAAAATAAGAAAATTCCATTAAAATGTAAGCCCTCCGCTTTGGACTTAGAAGAAAGAAAACATCACGGAAGGCTCTGCCCTCGCAATGCGGCCGCCCTGCCCGATAGGCACGAGCGCCGTCTTCCCCTCTACCGAGATCCCCGAAGGCTTCCCCTCTTCAGTACAGCCGCCGTGGCCGATGGAGAGGTCCGCTCCCCTTACAAGCGGTTGGGACTTAGAAATTTTCTTAAGAGTGATTTTTATTTTATTTTTCCGAAAGTTTCTTTTATGCTGTTCGTGTGTGGAATTAAAAAACATGTTTTTTTTCACTGATTTGATTTTTTTGTGCGAGGCTTTTTTGACCGGTCGAACACGGTTATCTCGTAAACTATGCGTCCTACCGAAATTATTATAATAAATATTTTTACTCACAATCGAAAATTATGAAACACGTCTTTCGCCGATTTTTAATACGATGAAGCATAATCGATTTATTTGCGTTTTTACGAATCACACTGTACTTTTCAAATAAAGTTAAAAAAAAAATTAACAATCAACCCTAAATATATTATACCAGCCCATAATTATCCTCAATATGTAAAAATACGTATTTTCGAAAAATAAAAAAATTCCATTAAAAAGTAAGCCACCCGCTTTGGACTTTAGAAGAAAGAAAACATCACGGAAGCCTTTACTCTCGCAATGCTGCTGCCCTGCCTAATAGGCACGAGCGCCGTCTTCCCCTCTACCGAGATCCCCGAAGGCTTCCCCTCTTCAGTACAGCCGCCGTGGCCGATGGAGAGGTCCGCTCCCCTTACAAGCGGTTGGGACTTAGAAATTTTCTTAAGAGTGATTTTTATTTTATTTTTCCGAAAGTTTCTTTTATGCTGTTCGTGTGTGGAATTAAAAAACATGTTTTTTTTCACTGATTTGATTTTTTTGTGCGAGGCGTTTTTGACCGGTCGAACACGGTTATCTCGTAAACTATGCGTCCTACCGAAATTATTATAATAAATATTTTTACTCACAATCGAAAATTATGAAACACGTCTTTCGCCGATTTTTAATACGATGAAGCATAATCGATTTATTTGCGTTTTTACGAATCACACTGTACTTTTCAAATAAAGTTTAAAAAAAAATTAACAATCAACCCTAAATATATTATACCAGCCCATAATTATCCTCAATATGTAAAAATACGTATTTTCGAAAAATAAGAAAATTCCATTAAAATGTAAGCCCTCCGCTTTGGACTTGGAAGAAAGAAAACATCACGGAAGGCTCTGCCCTCGCAATGCGGCCGCCCTGCCCGATAGGCACGAGCGCCGTCTTCCCCTCTACCGAGATCCCCGAAGGCTTCCCCTCTTCAGCACAGCCGCCGTGGCCGATGGAGAGGACCGCTCCCCTTACAAGCGGTTGGGACTTTGAAATTTTCTTAAGAGTGATTTTTATTTTATTTTTCCGAAAGTTTCTTTTATGCTGTTCGTGTGGGGAATTAAAAAACATGTTTTTTTTCACTGATTTGATTTTTTTTTGCGAGGCGTTTTTGACCGGTCGAACACGGTTATCTCGTAAACTACGCGTCCTACCGAAATTATTATAATAAATATTTTTACTCGCAATCGAAAATTAGAAAACACGTCTTTCGCCGATTTTTAATACGATGAAGCATAATCGCTTTATTTGCGTTTTTACGAATCATATTGTACTTTTCAAATAAAAAATTTTTAAAAATTAATAATCACCCCTAAATATATTCTACGAGCCCATAATTATTCTTAATATGTAAAAATACGTATTTTCGAGAAATAATAATATTCCATTAGAAAGTGGGACTCCCGCTTTGGACTTAGAAGAAAAAACATCACGGAAGGCTTATACCCTCGCAATGCGGCCGCCCTGCCCGTTAGGCACGAGTGCCGCCTTCCCCTGATCGACGGCTAGAAGACGGAAACACCACCGAGAGCTTTACATTCTCGATGCGGCCGCCCTGCCCGATGCACAATAGCCGTTTCTTCCCCTGAACGCCGGCCGACGATTTCACCGAAGGTTTAACTTTTCTACCGTATCGGCATGTCCCGATAAAGTCTATTTCTCCGTACTTTGTTACTTGACATGCACACGAGCCAGAAGCCGCATTCAGGGAAGCCCATCTCCCAGCGGTGGCGGCCGGCGCAACGAGCCGGGCCGTCAGAATCGTTCCCCCGCACAAAACCAACCAGCCGCGGTGGGGACTGCAAAACCTATATTGTAGGAGGTGTGGGTTGGCAATTGTTTTGAATCAAGCTGTGCGGTGGTGTACTTGATGTTGTGGATAAGCCTCCTAGTCCACTTGAGGGAATAGTACCCCCAACCAGCGGCGTTCGCGCTAACAGCATCTCTGCGGCCGCTGGGACGACCATATGCAGAGCGCAGTTTTTTACGGAATGCAAACAACTCACCGTTCTCCGAGCGTGTGTGAATATCAGGTCTGTGTCAGAGACGGCGGCCTCTTGCGAAGGTGTCGGGGAGGTCGGCCGAGAAAGGTGTTTTTGAGTGTGTGATGCTTTTGGCATTCTTGTGGGAAATTGTGACAAATGCGAGAGAGAGTCTGGGAGCTCGAACGTTGTCCGGCGGGACCCCGCCATCTGCCGGAGGCTTCGAGCTTGCCCGTTAATGAGAGAGTTCAATTGTTTCGGGAAGAATCCCGGAGGTACGGCGGGGCTTGGCCTCATTGAGAGTTCGTTGTGGGCTGAGGCGGGCATCCGGATATAAATAGGACCCTTGCGACCTCTTCCGTAAGGTGGTTCCGTGCCGGATGTCCATTATATAGCTTCGAAGGGGTGCAGGATTCCTCCATCATAGGGATGATCGCAAGCAATCTCAACACTGGCTTCCGATGGCCTATCCTCACAGTGTCTTTACCAGGCGGGCCGTGGGCGGATAGTATGGTCGCGGGAGCTGCCTGGGTTGTCCAAGATGGGTTTCGCTGGAGTAACGATGCCAACCCCGTGAAAAGGCGTTACCTTGCGGATTGGGTTGCTGTTGGGTGCTACCCAAGTCGGATGTCTCAGTCCGGGGCGTTCTCTCTTAAAAGAACGATTCAGCGGAATAAATCTCTCTCTCGGAGAAATGAAAAATCGCGGTGTTGGGGCCACCGCGTCACGTGTCCAAGTTTGAAAGACCGATGGAACGAAACAGAACCGAAGCTGCCGGCAGTGTTTAGGGGCCACTGTCGGCACGTAAGAACGAAAGGAAAGCTTCGGTGGCGGTGTTGCTTGTCACCGCCGGACACGTGAAGAAAGAAAGCGAAGGGAGTCCGAAGCAGACGGACGTCCCTCGCAACAAAATAAAAATAGTTCCCGGGCCCGAGGGCCCGCGGAAAACATCGTCGGTCACAATTTCCTTGAGGTGCCGCTTTGCGATTTATCGCAGTTCCCTGGTTGATCCTGCCAGTAGTCATATGCTTGTCTCAAAGATTAAGCCATGCATGTCTCAGTGCAAGCCAAAGTAAGGTGAAACCGCGAATGGCTCATTAAATCAGTTATGGTTCCTTAGATGGTAGACAGTTACTTGGATAACTGTGGTAATTCTAGAGCTAATACATGCAACTCGGTCCCGACCGGAGACGGAAGGGACGCTTTTATTAGATCAAAACCAATCGGGCGCTCGCGTCCGTTTGCCTTGGTGACTCTGAATAAATTGTGGCAGATCGCACGGTCTTTGTACCGGCGACGCATCTTTCAAATGTCTGCCTTATCAACTGTCGATGGTAGGTTCTGCGCCTACCATGGTTGTAACGGGTAACGGGGAATCAGGGTTCGATTCCGGAGAGGGAGCCTGAGAAACGGCTACCACATCCAAGGAAGGCAGCAGGCGCGCAAATTACCCACTCCCGGCACGGGGAGGTAGTGACGAAAAATAACGATACGGGACTCATCCGAGGCCCCGTAATCGGAATGAGTACACTTTAAATCCTTTAACGAGTATCCATTGGAGGGCAAGTCTGGTGCCAGCAGCCGCGGTAATTCCAGCTCCAATAGCGTATATTAAAGTTGTTGCGGTTAAAAAGCTCGTAGTCGGACTTGTGTCACACGCTGCCGGTTCACCGCCCGTCGGTGTTTAACTGGCATGTACGTGCTGACATCCTGCCGGTGGTCCGAGCCGGGCCGGTGTGTTGGCGGGAGGGATTTTTTGTCTCTCCCCGGCCCCGGTCGCGGGCGAGGGCCTACTCATACCCATCGCGGTGCTCTTTACCGAGTGTCACGTTGGGCCGGCACGTTTACTTTGAACAAATTAGAGTGCTTAAAGCAGGCTGTGTCCGCCTGAATACCGAGTGCATGGAATAATGGAATAGGACCTCGGTTCTATTTTGTTGGTTTTCGGAATCCCCGAGGTAATGATCAATGGGGACAGACGGGGGCATTCGTATTGCGACGTTAGAGGTGAAATTCTTGGATCGTCGCAAGACGGACAGAAGCGAAAGCATTTGCCAAGAATGTTTTCTCTGATCAAGAACGAAAGTTAGAGGCTCGAAGGCGATCAGATACCGCCCTAGTTCTAACCATAAACGATGCCAGCCAGCAATCCGCCGAAGTTCCTCCGATGACTCGGCGGGCGGCTTCCGGGAAACCAAAGCTTTTGGGTTCCGGGGGAAGTATGGTTGCAAAGCTGAAACTTAAAGGAATTGACGGAAGGGCACCACCAGGAGTGGAGCCTGCGGTTTAATTTGACTCAACACGGGAAACCTCACCAGGCCCGGACACCGGGAGGATTGACAGATTGAGAGCTCTTTCTTGATTCGGTGGGTGGTGGTGCATGGCCGTTCTTAGTTGGTGGAGCGATTTGTCTGGTTAATTCCGATAACGAACGAGACTCTAGCCTGCTAACTAGTCGTTTCCGGTATCCTTTGTGCTACCGGCGACATGAAATCTTCTTAGAGGGACAGGCGTCTTCTAGGCGCACGAGATTGAGCAATAACAGGTCTGTGATGCCCTTAGATGTTCTGGGCCGCACGCGCGCTACACTGAAGGAATCAGCGTGTCCTCCCTGGCCGAAAGGTCCGGGTAACCCGCTGAACCTCCTTCGTGCTAGGGATTGGGGCTTGCAATTGTTCCCCATGAACGAGGAATTCCCAGTAAGCGCGAGTCATAAGCTCGCGTTGATTACGTCCCTGCCCTTTGTACACACCGCCCGTCGCTACTACTGATTGAATGGCTTAGTAAGGTCTTCGGACCGGTGGGCGCGGGGGTCATCCTTCGCGATTCCACCGGGAAGATGCCCAAACTTGATCATTTAGAGGAAGTAAAAGTCGTAACAAGGTTTTCGTAGGTGAACCTGCGAAAGGATCATTAACGTAGTACAAAAAGGGACGGAGAGACGGTTTGGTTGAAACGGTTTGGTTGAGACGGTTTGGTTGAGACGGTTTGGTTGAGACGGTTTGGTTGAGACGGTTTGGTTGAGACGGTTTGGTTGAGACGGTTTGGATGAAAAGGTTTGGTCATAGGGGCGATACACTTTTGCGCGGAGCCTAAGAGGTGCCGGCGTTGCGGAGGTTTACGCCTTCGCAATCGTCGGGCATTCTGGAGGGCTTCGCGGATTTATTTTCAAATATTGTACGGAGTCCGGGAGCCGACGGCTTTGCGGGGGTTAGCTCCCTCGCATTTGTCGATGCGCTCTTCGGACTCCATTTTTTTCGACTCCGAAAAAAGCAAGAAGCACGGAGATCGTTGGAATGAAAGTCCGGTCGATATGTCCGGCACGTTGGGTTCGCCCGACAAGACTACCCGCACGAATGCTGCTTTCTGGGTTGCGAGTTCTCCGACCGATCGAACCCTTCTCATGGGTGAACGCTCTCGGTTCGACGCGTTCTCGCGCCCGTCGGCTCGTTCGTGTTGGCTTTATTTGTACGGAGTCCGGGAGCCGACGGCTATGCGGGGGTTAGCTCCCTCGCATTTGTCGATGCGCTCTTCGGACTCCATTTTTTTCGACTCCGAAAAAAGCAAGAAGCACGGAGATCGTTGTAATGAAAGTCCGGTCGATATGTCCGGCACGTTGGGTTCGCCCGACAAGATTTGTACGGAGTCCGGGAGCCGACGGCTTTGCGGGGGTTAGCTCCCTCGCATTTGTCGATGCGCTCTTCGGACTCCATTTTTTTCGACTCCGAAAAAAGCAAGAAGCACGGAGATCGTTGGAATGAAAGTCCGGTCGATATGTCCGGCACGTTGGGTTCGCCCGACAAGACTACCCGCACGAATGCTGCTTTCTGGGTTGCGAGTTCTCCGACCGATCGAACCCTTAACATGGGTGAACGCTCTCGGTTCGACGCGTTCTCGCGCCCGTCGGCTCGTTCGTGTTGGCTTTATTTGTACGGAGTCCGGGAGCCGACGGCTTTGCGGGGGTTAGCTCCCTCGCATTTGTCGATGCGCTCTTCGGACTCCATTTTTTTCGACTCCGAAAAAAGCAAGAAGCACGGAGATCGTTGTAATGAAAGTCCGGTCGATATGTCCGGCACGTTGGGTTCGCCCGACAAGATTTGTACGGAGTCCGGGAGCCGACGGCTTTGCGGGGGTTAGCGCCCTCGCATTTGTCGATGCGCTCTTCGGACTCCATTTTTTTCGACTCCGAAAAAAGCAAGAAGCTCGCCCGCCGTTGCCACCACAACGGGCCGGGAGAGCGTACGCTCGCTCGGAAGTCCATGGAACGCAAAGTCCGGTCGATATGTCCGGCACGTCGGGTTCGCCCGTCAAGACGACCCGCACGAAAGCTGCTTTCGGGGTTGCGAGTTCTCCGACCGATCGAACCCTTCTCATGGGTGAACGCTCTCGGTTCGACGCGTTCTCGCGCCCGTCGGCTCTTTCGTGGTGGCTATATTTGTTCGGAGTCCGGGAGCCGTCGGCTTTGCGGGGGTTAGCGCCCTCGCATTTGTCGACGCGCTCTTCGGACTCCTTTTTTTTTGACTCCGAAAAAAGCAAGAAGCTCGCCCGCCGTTGCCACCACAACGGGCCGGGAGAGCGTACGCTCGCTCGGAAGTCCATGGAACGCAAAGTCCGGTCGATATGTCCGGCACGTCGGGTACCGCCTTCGGGGGGTTTAAAGGATCTGCGGATTCGCCCGACAAAACGATCCGCTCGAAAGCCGCTTTCGGGGTCGCGAGTTCTCCGACCGGTCGAACCCTTCTCATGCGGGGTCCGCTCTCGGTCGACGCGTTCTCGCGCCCGTCGGCGCTTAAGGGCTTTTTTTTTGTACGTACCAGCTGGCTTTTTTCTCGTTCTTCCTAGGGGAGTTCGAAATGCTTTTATACAACCCTCAACGGTGGATCACTCGGCTCGTGGGTCGATGAAGAACGCAGCAAACTGCGCGTCGACATGTGAACTGCAGGACACATGAACATCGACACTTTGAACGCACATTGCGGTCCTTGGATTTCGAATCCCGGACCACGTCTGGCTGAGGGTCGGTTTCTATCTCCGGGTGCAAGCACGAGAGTGCCTCTGGAACCCGCTTTGGGGGCACGTGGCTTCGGCCGCGACGCCCTTTAAAATTTTACCCGCCCGTGCGGTCCGGTGTGGTGGCGTCGTCTGCGCGTCCGGTCGGGCTCTCGAGGAAAGTTCTTTCTCTCGCCCGCCGGTGCGCGACATGTGCGTCCCGCGCTTTGGTTCGCGCACGGAGCGGAGGGTTAACGGTTCTTCCGACCTCAGATCAGGCGAGACTACCCGCTGAATTTAAGCATATTAATAGGCGGAGGAAAAGAAACTAACAAGGATTCCCTCAGTAGCGGCGAGCGAACAGGGAAAAGCCCAGCACGGAATCCCGCGCGTAAAAGGCGCAGGGAGATGTCGTGTGTGGGAGGTTCCGTCATCCCGGGTTTCGGCGGCGAGTCCAAGTCTCCCTTGAACGGGGCCACTGCCCGCAGAGGGTGCCAGGCCCGTAGCTGGCCGCAGCCGAGCCCGGGAGGAGCTCTCCTCAGAGTCGTGTTCCTTGAGAGTGGAGCACTAAGAGGGTGGTAAACTCCATCTAAGGCTAAATATGGCCACGAGACCGATAGCGAACAAGTACCGTGAGGGAAAGTTGAAAAGAACTTTGAAGAGAGAGTTCAATAG
>CAXKWD010000327.1:20000-29379 GCA_964059195.1 Ectobius pallidus
CGCGGGAAACTTAATTTTTTTCTTCAAAGTCCTATTCCGAGCACGCGCGGGTGAGCGGCGGGTGTAACCGACGGTCTCTAAGGGTGCACAGGGGCCTCGTCCTCCAATTAGTGACGCGCGTCTTTGAATTAGCGAGATTCCCTCTGTCCCTATTTTTATTCGCGTAAAATACATGCGGGAAACTTAATTTTTTTCTTCAAAGTCCTATTCCGCGCACGCGCGGGTGAGCGGCGGGTGTAACCGACGGTCTCTAAGGGTGCACAGGGGCCTCGTCCTCCAATTAGTGACGCGCGTCTTTGAATTAGCGAGATTCCCTCTGTCCCTATTTTTATTCGCGTAAAATACATGCGGGAAACTTAATTTTTTTCTTCAAAGTCCTATTCCGCGCACGCGCGGGGTGAGCGGCGGGTGTAACCGACGGTCTCTAAGGGTGCACAGGTGCCTCGTCCACCAATTAGTGACGCCCGTCTTTGAATAGCGAGATTCCCTCTTCCTATAAAGTGATGATTTCTTGTTCCCAGAAGGATTCGCTCTCATTATAGTTCGTGGTTAGCTAAGGTCAGCATGAATAGATTAATCAGACTTAATGAAAATCGCTCGCACCAACGGTTAAGCCGATTACGGTAGGCACGTTAAAAAGTATAAGAACTCTCTCCAACTGTCCCTATTTTTATTCGCGTAAAATACACGCGGGAAAATTAATTTTTTCTTCAAAGTCCTATTCCGCGCACGCGCGGGTGAGCGGCGGGTGTAACCGACGGTCTCTAAGGGTGCACAGATGCCTCGTCTTCCAATTAGTGACAAGCATCGTTCGATTGGCGAGATTCCGACTGTCCCTATCTTTTTTCTAGCCGGAAACATTATTTTTCAGAGTGCACCGGCAACTCGTAAACTATGCGCGTTGGCAAAGTTTTATAATGGATAGTCGGCCCCGTTTTCTCGTAAACTATGGGATATTTTTTGTTGTTTTTGTGCAGGGTTTTATTCGCAAGGAAAAGTTATGCCTTTTGTCCGTGGGGAGTTTTTATGTAGCAGGCAGTTAAAACGGTTTTTTTTTCGATTTTTCTAAAAATAATGCGCCTTTTCATGTTGTTATTGCATGTATTTTGTTTCCAAGGCAATTAAAACTTTTAACAGTATAATCTCAACAATGTCTTTTGTTTCCAAGGAAATTTATACGTTTCCAAGGAAATTTATACGATTATAAGCCCGACAGTTAAAACGACAATGTCTTAGGCCTAAAACTGTAAAATCTAAAAGTCGGCTTTTATCAGTACGCTCCGAAGATTGTGTAACTACTTTTTTGTTTTGTTTTAGTTAAAACTGTGTTCTTTTACGGCCTTTCTGCAATATAATGTCTTTTGTTTCAAAGGAAATTTATACGATTATAAGCTCTACAAACTAAGAACGGCCATGCACCGAATGTGTAATCTTAACAATGTATATGGTTTCCAAGGAAATTTATACGATTATAAGCTCAACAGTTAAAAGTGCGTTGCTATTGTATGTATTTTGTTTCCAAGGAAGTGAAAACAGCATAACCTCAACAATGTCTTTGTTTCCAAGGAAATTTATACGTTTCCAAGGAAATTTATACGATTATAAGCCCGACAGTTAAAACGACAATGTCTTAGGCCTAAAACTGTAAAATCCAAAAGTCTGATGATAAAAACACTTTATTATCATTCAGACTATTGGCTTTTATCAGTATGCCTCGCTGTTTGTATAACTTCTATTTTTTTCTTTTTTTGATGTGTGTTTTTTACGGCCTTTCTGCAATATAACCATGTGTTTTGTTTCTATTGAAATTTATACGATTATAAGCTCTACAAACTACAGCTCCTTGCACCATCACCCACCGATGTTTAATCTTAACAATGTCTATGGTTTCCAAGGAAATTTATACGATTATAAGCCCGACAGTTAAAACGACAATGTCTTAGGCCTAAAACTGTAAAATCCAAAAGTCGGCTTTTATCAGTACGCTCCGAAGATTGTGTAACTACTTTTTTGTTTTGTTTTAGTTAAAACTGTGTTCTTTTACGGCCTTTCTGCAATATAATCTTAACAATGTCTATGGTTTCCAAGGAAATTTATACGATTATAAGCTCAACAGTTAAAAGTGCGTTGCTATTGTATGTATTTTGTTTCAAAACTGTTAACAGTATAATCTCTACAATGTCTTTTGTTTCCATGGAAATCTACATGTTTATAAGCTGTATGTCTTTTGTTTCCAAGGCCTAAAACTGTAAAATCCAAAAGTCTGAATGCTAAAAACACTTTTTCCATATCGAAGGATCAAAAAGCAATGCAGTTAAAAAAAAGGCAGTTAAAACTGCTAACAGTATAATCTCAACAATGTATTTTGTTTTGCTTCGCAATGATAGGAAGAGCCGACATCTAAGAATGAAACGACAAAGGCCTAAAACTGTAAAATTCAAAAGTCTGATGATAATAACACTTCTTTCTCCACTTTTTTTTCAGACTTTTGACTTTTATCAGTATGCTCCTCTGCTTGTATAACTTCATTTTTTTGTTTGAGTAAAAACTCTGTTTTTTTACGGCCTTTCTGCAATATAACCTCAACAATGTCTTTTGTTTCAAAGGAAATTTATACGATTGTAAGCTCGACAGTTAAAACTGTAAAAGCCAAATGTCTGCCACTTTTTTCTCCACTTATAAGTCGAATTAAATGTTAACAGTATAATCTCAAAATTGTCTTTTGTTTCCACGGAAATCTATATGTTTATAAGCCATATATGCTAAGGACTAACCGCAATGAATCACAATTATTAGCATTATCTCCTTAATTATGCGTCCTAGCGAAATTTCCGTAATAGACATTTTTACTCGCAATCGAAAATTACGAAACACGTCTTTCGCCGTTTTTTAATACGACGAAGCATAAACGAGTTATTTACGACTTTCCGAATTATAACGATTATTAACATTATCTCGTAAACTACGCGTCCTAGCGAAATTATTATAATAGACATTTTTACTCGCAATCGAAAGTTACGAAACACGGTATCAACCGTTTTTCAATGCCATGAAGCGTAACCGAGATATTTACGCTTTCCCGAATTATGCTGTATTTTTCAAACGAATAATTATAAGACATGGAAAACCGCGTAAAACGGATCCTACGAGCTAGCAGTAAGACCCATTATTTATTGGTGTCGTTTTTTTCGCGAAGCGAAAAAAACGACACCAATAAAATAATGGGTCTACTGGAAGGGACTCCGAGTTTTTTTCAAAATTGACCAAATTTTTTTTTCATTTCCCAAAGTTTATTTTATACCGGTCGTATGGGGAATCGAAAGACATGTTTTTTTGCCGATATCCCTTTTCTCGTGCGAGGCGTTTTTCGACGGTCGGGCCCGGCCAGCTCGTAAACCGTGACGTTTATCGAAATTTTTACCGTACGCTTTTTTACTCGAAATCGAAAGTTACGAAACACGTTTTTCGCCGTTTTTAATACGACGAAGCATAATCGAGCTATTTACGATTTTGCGAAACACGCTGTAATATTAAGACGAAAAATGTAAAAAATTTAAAATCCACACTAAACGGACGCTACAGGCCTATATTAATCCTCCGTATGGGAAGAGAACGTTTTTTTCCAAAAATAAGAGCAACAATTTAATGCAAGGGTTTTCGCCTTCCGACTCCACCGAAGCATTGGCCCTCTGGATGCCGGGGCTCTGCCCGATGCAAAAGAGCCCACCTTCCCCTCTGCCGAGATCACCGAAGGCTCCCCTCTTCGGCAGAGCCGAACCGTCCGATGGACGAGACAACTCGCTCCCCTTCCAAGCGGCGGGGGACTCGCGAACATCGAGGAGGCCGACCTGCCCGTAAAAAGCGAGCCTCTCCTTCCCCTTCCGCGATCGCCGAAATCTTCCTGTCCTCTGCACGGCCTTCGTCGCCGATGTTCAGGACAACTCGCTCCCCTGACAAGCGGTCGGGACTTAGAAATTTTCTCAAGAGTGGTTTTTATTTTATTTTTCCGAAAGTTTCTTTTATGCTGCTCGTGTGGGAATTTAAAAAGATGTTTTTTTTACCGAAATGAATTTTTTCGTCCGAGGCGTTTTTGAGAGTTCGACCCCCGTTTCTCGTAAACTATGGGATATTTTTGTTGTTTTTGTGCAGGGTTTTATTCGCAAGGAAAGTTATGCCTTTTGTCCGTGGGGAGTTTTTATGTAGCAGGCAGTTAAAACGGTTTTTTTTTCGATTTTTCTAAAAATAATGCGCCTTTTCATGTTGTTATTGCATGTATTTTGTTTCCAAGGCAATTAAAACTTTTAACAGTATAATCTCAACAATGTCTTTTGTTTCCAAGGAAATTTATACGTTTCCAAGGAAATTTATACGATTATAAGCCGACAGTTAAAACGACAATGTCTTAGGCCTAAAACTGTAAAATCTAAAAGTCGGCTTTTATCAGTACGCTCCGAAGATTGTGTAACTACTTTTTTGTTATGTTTTAGTTAAAACTGTGTTCTTTTACGGCCTTTCTGCAATATAATGTCTTTTGTTTCCAAGGAAATTTATACCATTATAAGCTCGACAGTTAAAACTGTCGATGGAGACGACCGCTCCCCTGACAAGCGGATGGGACTTAGAAATTTTCTCAAGAGTGGTTTTTATTTTATTTTTCCGAAAGTTTCTTTTATGCTGCTCGTGTGGGGAATTTAAATAGATGTTTTTTTTACCGAAACGAATTTTTTCGTCCGAGGCGTTTTTGAGAGTTCGACCCCCGTTTTCTCGTAAACTATGGGATATTTTGTTGTTTTTGTGCAGGGTTTTATTCGCAAGGAAAAGTTATGCCTTTTGTCCGTGGGGAGTTTTTATGTAGCAGGCAGTTAAAACGGTTTTTTTTTCGATTTTTCTAAAAATAATGCGCCTTTTCATGTTGTTATTGCATGTATTTTGTTTCCAAGGCAATTAAAACTTTTAACAGTATAATCTCAACAATGTCTTTTGTTTCCAAGGAAATTTATACGTTTCCAAGGAAATTTATACGATTATAAGCCCGACAGTTAAAACGACAATGTCTTAGGCCTAAAACTGTAAAATCTAAAAGTCGGCTTTTATCAGTACGCTCCGAAGATTGTGTAACTACTTTTTTGTTATGTTTTAGTTAAAACTGTGTTCTTTTACGGCCTTTCTGCAATATAATGTCTTTTGTTTCAAAGGGAATTTATACGATTATAAGCTCTACAAACTAAGAACGGCCATGCACCGAATGTGTAATCTTAACAATGTATATGGTTTCCAAGGAAATTTATACGATTATAAGCTCAACAGTTAAAAGTGCGTTGCTATTGTATGTATTTTGTTTCAAAACTGTTAACAGTATAATCTCTACAATGTCTTTTGTTTCCATGGAAATCTACATGTTTATAAGCTGTATGTCTTTTGTTTCCAAGGCCTAAAACTGTAAAATCCAAAAGTCTGAATGCTAAAAACACTTTTTCCATATCGAAGGATCAAAAAGCAATGCAGTTAAAAAAAGGCAGTTAAAACTGCTAACAGTATAATCTCAACAATGTATTTTGTTTTGCTTCGCAATGATAGGAAGAGCCGACATCTAAGAATGAAACGACAAAGGCCTAAAACTGTAAAATTCAAAAGTCTGATGATAATAACACTTCTTTCTCCACTTTTTTTTTCAGACTTTTGACTTTTATCAGTATGCTCCTCTGCTTGTATAACTTCATTTTTTTGTTTGAGTAAAACTCTGTTTTTTTACGGCCTTTCTGCAATATAACCTCAACAATGTCTTTTGTTTCAAAGGAAATTTATACGATTGTAAGCTCGACAGTTAAAACTGTAAAAGCCAAATGTCTGCCACTTTTTTCTCCACTTATAAGTCGAATTAAATGTTAACAGTATAATCTCAAAATTGTCTTTTGTTTCCACGGAAATCTATATGTTTATAAGCCATATATGCTAAGGACTAACCGCAATGAATCACAATTATTAGCATTATCTCCTTAATTATGCGTCCTAGCGAAATTTCCGTAATAGACATTTTTACTCGCAATCGAAAATTACGAAACACGTCTTTCGCCGTTTTTTAATACGACGAAGCATAAACGAGTTATTTACGACTTTCCGAATTATAACGATTATTAACATTATCTCGTAAACTACGCGTCCTAGCGAAATTATTATAATAGACATTTTTACTCGCAATCGAAAGTTACGAAACACGGTATCAACCGTTTTTCAATGCCATGAAGCGTAACCGAGATATTTACGCTTTCCCGAATTATGCTGTATTTTTCAAACGAATAATTATAAGACATGGAAAACCGCGTAAAACGGATCCTACGAGCTAGCAGTAAGACCCATTATTTATTGGTGTCGTTTTTTTCGCGAAGCGAAAAAAACGACACCAATAAATAATGGGTCTACTGGAAGGGACTCCGAGTTTTTTTCAAAATTGACCAAATTTTTTTTTTCATTTCCCAAAGTTTATTTTATACCGGTCGTATGGGGAATCGAAAGACATGTTTTTTTTGCCGATATCCCTTTTCTCGTGCGAGGCGTTTTTCGACGGTCGGGCCCGGCCAGCTCGTAAACCGTGACGTTTATCGAAATTTTTACCGTACGCTTTTTTACTCGAAATCGAAAGTTACGAAACACGTTTTTCGCCGTTTTTTAATACGACGAAGCATAATCGAGCTATTTACGATTTTGCGAAACACGCTGTAATATTAAGACGAAAAATGTAAAAAATTTAAAATCCACACTAAACGGACGCTACAGGCCTATATTAATCCTCCGTATGGGAAGAGAACGTTTTTTTCCAAAAATAAGAGCAACAATTTAATGCAAGGGTTTTCGCCTTCCGACTCCACCGAAGCATTGGCCCTCTGGATGCCGGGGCTCTGCCCGATGCAAAAGAGCCCACCTTCCCCTCTGCCGAGATCACCGAAGGCTTCCCCTCTTCGGCAGAGCCGAACCGTCCGATGGACGAGACAACTCGCTCCCCTTCCAAGCGGCGGGGGACTCGCGAACATCGAGGAGGCCGACCTGCCCGTAAAAAGCGAGCCTCTCCTTCCCCCTTCCGCGATCGCCGAAATCTTCCTGTCCTCTGCACGGCCTTCGTCGCCGATGTTCAGGACAACTCGCTCCCCTGACAAGCGGTCGGGACTTAGAAATTTTCTCAAGAGTGGTTTTTATTTTATTTTTCCGAAAGTTTCTTTTATGCTGCTCGTGTGGGGAATTTAAAAAGATGTTTTTTTTACCGAAATGAATTTTTTCGTCCGAGGCGTTTTTGAGAGTTCGACCCCCGTTTTCTCGTAAACTATGGGATATTTTTGTTGTTTTTGTGCAGGGTTTTATTCGCAAGGAAAAGTTATGCCTTTTGTCCGTGGGGAGTTTTTATGTAGCAGGCAGTTAAAACGGTTTTTTTTTCGATTTTTCTAAAAATAATGCGCCTTTTCATGTTGTTATTGCATGTATTTTGTTTCCAAGGCAATTAAAACTTTTAACAGTATAATCTCAACAATGTCTTTTGTTTCCAAGGAAATTTATACGTTTCCAAGGAAATTTATACGATTATAAGCCCGACAGTTAAACGACAATGTCTTAGGCCTAAAACTGTAAAATCTAAAAGTCGGCTTTTATCAGTACGCTCCGAAGATTGTGTAACTACTTTTTTGTTATGTTTTAGTTAAAACTGTGTTCTTTTACGGCCTTTCTGCAATATAATGTCTTTTGTTTCCAAGGAAATTTATACCATTATAAGCTCGACAGTTAAAACTGTCGATGGAGACGACCGCTCCCCTGACAAGCGGATGGGACTTAGAAATTTTCTCAAGAGTGGTTTTTATTTTATTTTTCCGAAAGTTTCTTTTATGCTGCTCGTGTGGGGAATTTAAATAGATGTTTTTTTTACCGAAACGAATTTTTCGTCCGAGGCGTTTTTGAGAGTTCGACCCCCGTTTTCTCGTAAACTATGGGATATTTTTGTTGTTTTTGTGCAGGGTTTTATTCGCAAGGAAAAGTTATGCCTTTTGTCCGTGGGGAGTTTTTATGTAGCAGGCAGTTAAAACGGTTTTTTTTTCGATTTTTCTAAAAATAATGCGCCTTTCATGTTGTTATTGCATGTATTTTGTTTCCAAGGCAATTAAAACTTTTAACAGTATAATCTCAACAATGTCTTTTGTTTCCAAGGAAATTTATACGTTTCCAAGGAAATTTATACGATTATAAGCCCGACAGTTAAAACGACAATGTCTTAGGCCTAAAACTGTAAAATCTAAAAGTCGGCTTTTATCAGTACGCTCCGAAGATTGTGTAACTACTTTTTGTTATGTTTTAGTTAAAACTGTGTTCTTTTACGGCCTTTCTGCAATATAATGTCTTTTGTTTCAAAGGGAATTTATACGATTATAAGCTCTACAAACTAAGAACGGCCATGCACCGAATGTGTAATCTTAACAATGTATATGGTTTCCAAGGAAATTTATACGATTATAAGCTCAACAGTTAAAAGTGCGTTGCTATTGTATGTATTTTGTTTCAAAACTGTTAACAGTATAATCTCTACAATGTCTTTTGTTTCCATGGAAATCTACATGTTTATAAGCTGTATGTCTTTTGTTTCCAAGGCCTAAAACTGTAAAATCCAAAAGTCTGAATGCTAAAAACACTTTTTCCATATCGAAGGATCAAAAAGCAATGCAGTTAAAAAAAAGGCAGTTAAAACTGCTAACAGTATAATCTCAACAATGTATTTTGTTTTGCTTCGCAATGATAGGAAGAGCCGACATCTAAGAATGAAACGACAAAGGCCTAAAACTGTAAAATTCAAAAGTCTGATGATAATAACACTTCTTTCTCCACTTTTTTTTCAGACTTTTGACTTTTATCAGTATGCTCCTCTGCTTGTATAACTTCATTTTTTTGTTTGAGTAAAAACTCTGTTTTTTTACGGCCTTTCTGCAATATAACCTCAACAATGTCTTTTGTTTCAAAGGAAATTTATACGATTGTAAGCTCGACAGTTAAAACTGTAAAAGCCAAATGTCTGCCACTTTTTTCTCCACTTATAAGTCGAATTAAATGTTAACAGTATAATCTCAAAATTGTCTTTTGTTTCCACGGAAATCTATATGTTTATAAGCCATATATGCTAAGGACTAACCGCAATGAATCACAATTATTAGCATTATCTCCTTAATTATGCGTCCTAGCGAAATTTCCGTAATAGACATTTTTACTCGCAATCGAAAATTACGAAACACGTCTTTCGCCGTTTTTTAATACGACGAAGCATAAACGAGTTATTTACGACTTTCCGAATTATAACGATTATTAACATTATCTCGTAAACTACGCGTCCTAGCGAAATTATTATAATAGA
>CAXKWD010000328.1:0-28946 GCA_964059195.1 Ectobius pallidus
TTTCTTCCTTCCTTTCTTTCTTTCTTTCTTTCTTTCTTTCTTTATTTCTCTCTCTATCTCTATACCTGTTATTATGCGTTATTAGGAATGAGAATGTGGAGTTTTTACCACTCCATATGGGATTACTATTAATACTGTCCAAACAAACAACAGCAGACAGTTATGTATTTTGCACGGTCTTCATCAGTCGAAACGCGACATTTCTGAAGTTGTTATTGTTCCATGTTTTCTGTATAAATGGGATATTTCTTCGTGAAAATCTCTGTACTTGCTATACCGCTGAAGATTTTACGAGGCATTTAATTTGTAAAAGAAGTATTAATAAATTTCATTTTCCAATGAGGGTCAAACTTATAAGTTTAGTAAAAAATGTCCACCTTATACCCTCAGTTTTTATAAAGAAACCCCGAGTTTTGTCATAAAATTTATTGTTAATTTAAAATGTTAAAAACAGATCATCGGTTAACTTATTTTTATTTTGGATTTAATGTTTTAATGCTTTTAAGTCACTTTGGGACTAGGCCTAGTAAGCCGATGACCTGTTTTTAACATTTTAATTAAACAATAAATTTTATGACAAAACTCGGGGTTTCTGTATAAAAACTGAGGGTATAAGGTGGACATTGTTTACTAAACTTATTGTAAAAGAAGAATTGTTTTCTCCATTTTCTCCTATAAATTTCCACAGCGTCTGATTTGCCAACTTGTAAATATCATCCTGCGCTTTGTTTTGTCAAACCCACTCCTCACTGGGTGTCCGAAGAATACAGAAGTCTCTGCAAACTTATAGCAATGGCATGTTCTTCACTGTGCAGTGTAGAATCAACTATTTCCTAGCCAGTACCTTGAGCATTTTATAGGAGAGTATTTCAGCAAAAAACACAAGCACTGCTCCGAGTAAACCAAACAGCAGCACGTAGAACGCTCCTTCCAAATACAACAAAGAAAACGAGTAAGCTTCTGAGGTAGTAACAGTCTTATACATTTCACCTACTCTTTTGAGAATTTCCTTATGCCGTTCAAGATAACCAGCCTCTACGTATCTGCTAATAATGTTTTCAATATGATCATGTAGTATACAACGTAGTTCGCTCTCAATGTATACTCCGAAGTAAACGGTGACAGTGTTCTCCGAGAGACGCTTAATAAAAGGCTCACCGATCTCCTTTTCTCTACTTTTAACATATAGTGACATTGTGCTAACGATACCTAGCACAGCCCTGTCCTTTTTGGTGTGCATTAGGCCTATAGAAGAACGTTCGTCCTTTTTTTCGGTTACTACCAGATCATTGTATTTGTCAACCTGCAGTGTACTCAAGTCAATAGTAGTGTACATTCTAAGTCCAGAACTTTTAAGTTCCTCTAGGGTCTGAATCGGTGGAACTTCTCCAGGGTTTACTAGGTACTCAAAGAGAGCAGCTTGGTAGGCCGTGTTTATGTGCAGACAATAGAAGAGCCAGAGCGTGAAGAAAGTTGCAGCTATTGCCCCTTTGAATTTCTCCTCCGATCCCATTACCAAATGTGACAACAAAGCATTCATAGCCGATTTTGTAAAGCTGCGATCCACCTCTGTTCCAGTGACATACAAAACAATTGTTCCCATAATAAAGGTGAAGGCTGCTAGGATCCACAAAGCTGGACTGAATGCTTTGAAAATGCTCATCCACCGTGGCAAAGTGGTGCCGGGAGGAACATACCATGTGATTTCTTCTCTGATATGAGGATAAGTCGCGTAACATTCCTGAAGGACATGGGGATCTGTGTACGGCAAGGGTAATACAATATGGCTGGCTATAGGAGCACTATCGTCAATGACTCTGTACTGACGATCCTTTGCAAATAAAATATATAGCAAGGATGTCTGAAGAGCAATTCCTAGGAAAGCTTTATTTGTATTTACAATCAGTCTGCAGTTTTTAATGTCTTTTAGCTGTTTTGGTGGGAACAGATTGTTGTTTCCTTTGAACTTACTTTCTTTGCATATCCATTGATCTAGCAACCTGGACCTCACTCCGTACGCATTACATAAGTTTCTCTGGTCTCTTGGTAACCAACCGTGGACATAAATCACATGATCTACATGGTGATTCAAAATAATTGCTCCTGCATAACTATATATGAAAGCAATGGATAGAAGCTGCCGGACAAGTCGTTGTGGAAGGTTGTCTGTGACAATCATGAGTGGAGCTCTCAGGTTGTTCGTGCCAGCTCTTATTCTTTCAATCATGCGCACAGTCATGAGAATAATATTTTTGCGCATTCCTATCAGCATAAGGAGATACGAACCTGGCTTGATTCCTTTATGACTATTGTATTCAAAGCTTTTCAAGTCACCAGCGACATCTAGGGGTACAGTGCCTCTTTTCTGTAGATCTTCTAATATTTTGTCTCCATGGTTGCGTTTTCTAGAAAATTCTGGCATTCCTTGCAGTCGCTTATACCAGGTTTCGGGCGTTTGTACAAGAAGCGGCATGTCCCGCCTCAAATAAACTGCGGAAATGTTTGCAATGCAATCTGACAAGTGTTCTTCCAAAGTGTTGGACTCAGGAGGTAACAAACGAGCTCTGAGAGGTCTTAGAACAAGTAAGATCAGTAAGATGACGGACACCCTATAAGAAGAGAACGTAGTTCTGAAGTGATAGACTTTAGATATTATTGGTTTGTTCCCAAAGCACTCAGAAACCATGAACACATCGTTCGCGCATGCGCTCTTTCCCCACACGCATTCCCAAAGAGAGAATTCGTGATTCTGATTTCAATCTTCTGTTCGCTGTGCTCTCACGGACAGTTTCTGTACAATAAGAAAAGTTTGCGGGCTCTACCATGAATTGTTTTCAAAGACATGCGCCTGACTCCTCCCTCCAATAACTTTGCGCCTGATTTATATGCATAGGCTACTTATACAGTATGTATGAATAATGGAAGATAGTTAAAAGTTTCCCAAAATATAATATATTGTATGTATAACATGTTAAAGAGAAATATATATTCTATTTGTATATCATATCGATTAAACGCATAAACTATCGATTCCAGATGTTTCTAACCGTTCAGTCTTTCATGACTTCATGAACTCCGGAAGAATTTTTGCCCAGGGTTTTGAATGGATCTCTGCTTAGCATACCGGAAATCTGTTGTTGATCCGTACCCAAGCCTTCTCTATAGTTATAGTTCTGTGCAAAATATCATATGGCTGATACAAATTAAATGTTACACGAGGCAAATTATTATAATCTTTATTAAGTACCAGAATGGTACTTTATGAGATTGTGTGGACGACGGGAAAATGTCTGTCCATCCGTGTGTTAATACGCGCGATAACTCAAATACGCTTTATCTGATTTTCATGAAACTTGGTATACGCATTCATAACGTTCATGGGAAGAAGCCTGTTGGTATTGGACCAAATCGGTAGACCTGTACCAGAGTAATGCCCAATTTAGTGCCTGTTTTAATGATGTAGTAGGAAGATTTTATCAAATGCAAATTAGTTATCATGACAACATATTGTTTTACAGAATTCATATACGGCTTTGGAAGTTGCAGTAGAGTTAGCTATGACAAATAACACTATTTCTTTATATATGCTTATCAAACTCGATCGTTGAACTGAGCGATGTGGCCGAGATGGTAACATATGGAAGTCACGGGTTCAAATCCCGTAGCCGGCCAATTTGACAATTTTCTTTATTTTTTTATGTGAATGTGCGATTGTCAAGATGTCACAAATCTGTATAGTTTTGCTGATGCTGGGCGATTTTAATCTGATTTTTAAAAAAAGACACCTTTGTTCTTCCGTAAGTACCCCTTAATGTATCAATCTGGAGCTTAACTCGTAAATCGGTTTAAAAAAAAACTTAATTTTCTGCATATCGTAATTGCATTATAACTGATTAAACAAAAGCTTTCTGGCACTATATTACAGTAGTTTACCTGATTTTATTATTATTTTTATTGTTACTATTATTATTAGAAAGTACCTTACACGTGTTTACGAGGATTTACTAATAAAGAAATAGATAATCGAACTTTTGAAAATATTCAAACATGAATTATTATACAGTAGTTCAACTTAGTAGATGAAATAGGACTTATTTAAATGCCACTCTGACGCTTTATCTTATTTGATGTACTGTTGAAAGTATATATATAGTGTGGTTCACGTAAGGGTAGGCCAATTATGCTGGTGCGTCGCGGCGGCCATAGCTCTAACTCCCGATCGATCGGGTGAAATATCTACGCAAATATAGCCGTTAACGGTGTAATGATTCAGGTTCTCACAATTGGGTCATTCTTCCGATTGTGGGGAATTTCGTGTCCCAACCTAGTCAGTCTCGTAAATTCGAAATTTCCTCCCTTTTTACTATTTACTCTTATGTAATAATCATTTATCTATTTAAAATATAAAGAAGTATATTTTTATTCTGATATATTGTGGTATTTAATAGCTTGAAACGTTGACAGGAACTGCAAATTAGCCATAAAATCAATGTCCCAACTCGAAGTATTGCATGTACGAAAGCTAAGAAATTGACCGAGAAGTCTTCTAAGAAAATTGTAAATACAGGAACTGCAGAAGGTATGCTCACTCTCATTGATGATATTACGATAATTATTTTATTCTTATTTGTACTGTGCTATTTATTATTATTTAAGTGTTTAACTGAGTGTCCCTGCATTACGCCAGTCAACACCGTAACGCACGTAGAAATTAAATTTTCGCCAACTATGCTATTGCGGCATTACCTACGGCCATAAGTTAATTGGGAAGAGCGATGGCAACAATGTGGCAACCACAAAATTATTCCTTGTGTGATTGTAGGAAGCGTAAGAGCAAAAAACCAGATTTTTCAGGAAAGTACCTTAATTGCATGTCAACACCGCAACGTAGAAAAAATTGTGATTTTGTGATATTTATAAATATTTTTAGTCTAGCAACGAATTTTTGGCTGTATTTGAAGATAAAGCATGTGATGAATCATCGTTCTTTTCAGTCTTAACTTCGAAAACTGATGAACAAAAAAAATGTCCACCTCCGTAACGATCAACTCCGTCACGAAGAAATTCGTTACAGTGTTGAACACTGGTGACTTTATTGGCTTGCATACTGGTATTATGTTTAATTTAATTTTAATTTAGCTTATTAATTGTATTTACCTCATTATGTGAATACATTATCGAAAACATGTCCACATCTTGAAATGAATGTCCACACCATAACGCAAGTGTCCACACCGTAACGTAGTTTCCACTCCGTAACAATAAGTAAAATGGCAATAGTTAGCAATAATTTTTAAATGCTTTTTCTTATTAAGGAGGCATTTATGCACTTTATTCTTAACATGCATGGGATATGAAACTAAATATTTTACATTAAAAAGTCTGACCATAGTAACAAAATTTAGCATTAAAAATCTCGATTATATATTCTGAACTAAGAGTTTTAATTTTTTTGTCCATTGTAGTAAATATTTGAGATAAAATTGATTAAAGGTGAATCGCAAGCCAATGACCTATATAAACAATAAATAAAAATGCTTTAATATTTCAAATTGTTAATATTAGGATCGGAAAACGCTGCATTACGGAGTTGACTGATATTTGCACCTACTGATATTTAAAAAATTATATCTAAGTTAGTGATTAAAATTGAGCTCGGTCAATTCACTGGGAATAGGTTAACATCATAATAAACGAGATGACATCAATAAAACACAGTTTTGTGACAACTGTAATTCCAGGTTAACAGCGAATGAAAATCCCCACAATCGTGAGAATCACCCAATTACAGTTAAAATTACAATGAAAATAACCATTAACCTCATCAGAAGAGATGTTGAAAATGTCCTACTCTTGCATCCAAACAACTCTGGCACCTTTTTAGGAAACTTTCTTTCACGCCCATAAGTTCAGCTAATTTCAGTTAATTTCAGTTAATTTCTCTTGTGATATTTTCTTTAAGTTCTTGTAACTGTATGTGACTATTATTTATGGGAGAACTTGAAAAATACGCGTCGGAAGCCATATTAATTCTATTTTTAAAAGTATTATAGGTATATTTTAAAGTACAAAAGTACTGACATTGACGTTTTAGGCCTTATCCCCCCCAATCAATATCAAAGGGGGCATGAGGATTTCATGACATTTGAAGGGGGGCGTGACCTGAAGAAGGTTGGGAACCACTGTTCTAATGGTTTCTAATTGTTTTGTTGTGTTAAACAATCAAATGTGATGAAAAAATCAGAAATGTTAAGCAAAATTGTCACATGTGGCTACTTACCTCATAGTGAATTGTTAATGGATTTTTAAAAATGAAATCGAACTCTGCAACTAAGTTACCTCTTTGTTGGTTCACCTTGTTCCTGTGAAAAATTAATTTCAATAGTTTTCAATGCTTTTTTCAAATTTATGAGTGCATACAGTGACACTAAGATTTTTCATGAGATAAAAGAAGTTTAAAATAAGACCTTATTTTACTTTGACGACTTACAAGATACGATCGTCGTAGAGAATATAGGCGGTGTGTCAAGAACTAGGTACACTATTGATTAAGTTCCATTAAAAATATGCGCAGTATAACTTTATGCACTAATTCCAAGCACTCAGTGACTATATTAACTTACGAGTCACTTAAAAAAATCGTTGGTTTGAACAGTAACAGCTACTTCAGAATAAAAAGTTCCATTAAAGGAAGACGCATTAGTCTACTTTGAAAATGTCAGTTTATATACACTGGCTGATTATCCTCGTGCTTTGTACAGGTACAAAAGTATTTCTTTTACGATAGTCTTGTATTATCCACTTGCAGGCGTCCGCGGCTTCGCCCGCGATTATTGACTCAACTGGTTTATATTTTGTTGTAATCATTTTATTTAACAGAATAATAATTAAAATAACATATTTATTAACACCGACATCGTTCTTGCATAAATTGCAGGAATTACATAACCTTATACCTAATTATATTGTTTAACGTTAAAAATACAAATAATTAAACGAACAAAACGAATCTTATGCTGCCGTATAGGCATACAAATTCGAAATGAAACCATTAAAATGAACCTTTGATTCATGAACCTTGCCCAAATCATTCATAAACAATTAAAACGGTTGATAACGAAAACACTAAAAACCCGTGTTGGAGGCGCATTTCACGAACAAAGAGCGCCGCCCGTGGGTAAGACCTCGGATTCGAGTTCCCTAGCATCCCAAAAAAAACCTGCATACTGAGTTACGTTCAAATCATTCAATGTTTTTCCATTAAGGCCCATTAAGGCGTGCTTTCATTCTTTCCTTCTGTCCATCTATGTTTAAAAAAATCAGATATCTGCGAATCATAAACAAATTAATCAAGATGGCAACCAAGCAAGGCCATCTTGAATTAATTTCACAAATAAATACTGTCTTGCTAACATTTACCACAACAATCGAATTGCTCGTGTGTTTCTTCTGGGAGGTATTACTTCTCCTCAAAAACATTTGGTTTGTTGCCATTAAAAACCAAAATTTTGCCAAATCCTCTCTTAGACAGCACTTACATTATGAAACGAAGGCACTGTCAAAATTCCAAGTCTCTACCTATTATAGTTTAGGGCTTAGGATCTACGTTGATTCTCTGTCAGTCAGTCAGGACAAAGCCGCTTATATATATATATATATATATAGAGAGAGAGAGAGAGAGAGAGAGAGAGAGAGAGAGAGAGAGAAACAGAGAGATTTCCCGTTTATGCCATTATGGTGTAAACTTCAGCATCCTGCGCCTAGTGCCGGTACTCTAACCTTTCTGCATCTTATCCTACTTACATATCTCAGTGAATTTTGAAAGCCTTTATCTTTTGACAGACCTGTAATTATTATTGCTAAGATGGAATATATTCAAATTTGCTGGTTGAACTTTAAATTTAAATCTTACCAGGAGTACATTCTTTTTACTTCTTAATATCGTAATAACGATTTCATTCCCAGCAGTTAAGTTATGATGCGACTACTTGCGCCTGGACGTAAGTATTCGATGCATCGATTGCGACCAAGATTTAAATACTACTAGCTTTTAACGTTGACACCTCTTGTCTGTTCAGAGCATCTGTTCTTAGTGACATTATTTTCATTTAAATAAAGCATAGACATTGACATTAAGCTCCATGCCACGCTGCAGCGGTTCAAACTGCCCAAGAACGATTTCCACGACTCCATCCAAAGAAATTGTCAGTCTTGACGTCGTCTCCAGCCACGCTGACATGCCTGTGCCCTCTCCTGGCACCAACCCTCTCGTGCCTCTCTCAAACTCGAATTTCGCCAGACGCACCACTGGGACACCATCCCCGCGTAAACTCCCTCCAGTACTCAAGACTTGTTAGAATATTCCTTCCCGTGACTCGACTGCCTCTGCCTCTGGGTCCGATCTTCGCCCGGTCCGACGCCATTGCTGTTCCCACAATTGAGCAAGAACATACCAACCAGACCAAATTACCACAATATTTGATGATAAGCAATCTGTCTTCTTCCGCTGCGATTGATGACATGTATCGTAGTGTCAACACCCTCCAAACGGCGGACAGAGAGTTTTTCCTAGCTGCTATACGAGTAGTTATGTTTTGGGGATGACGTAGTTGATGGAATAAGATGGAATAAGATGGGACCGGATGACGTCACGAGGCTGGGTCATAGTCCGTCACGGTCGACTGGTAGGGGGATTCTGTTAACCACAGGTGTGAACCATATGTCCGGTGTTTGAAATTCTTTTACTAAGGTATAAGAAGCGGGGTCATTGTCTTTCACGCTCGGCTGGTAGGGGGATTAGTAACCGCGACACGTATTGTTATGCCATATATCAGTGATCGGTATTCTTAACAAGTACACGTACGTAATATTTATATATTATGATATTACAGACTGCGACACGCCTGGGTCATTGTCCTTCACGCTTGGTTTGTAGGGGGGATTAGTTAACCACAGGTGCGTGCCAGATGGCGGGGAGAGGTCAACGCCCTATACATTTAGAATAATTCTTAAAACATTTGCAAGATGCATGTTACGTTTATCGGGCCATCGGATGCGGACTGTGTGAACTGTCTTAGAACGTAAGAAATTCGAAAGACGATGATTACACAACGACCAGACATCTGTAGTTATAGGGATCAAATGAAAGCTTATTTCATGTGATTGGTTATAATAAAACGATATTTGATTGGTTAGAATAAAACGATATGTGATTGGTTAACGCAGTGTATTAATAGCCGCGAGACGCTTGTCTCGTAATCAGTGTCCGAGAAGCCAGGAGAATGTCTACTTCGAAGCGTCAACGTAAACAGTCACCGAAACAAGCAGTGGAACTGGACGTCGCATTACAGGAGCTGTTAAACTCCATGCAGGCGGCCGAGACGGTAAACACTCCGGCTACGGACCAAACTCCGATGGAGAAACCCGAGATTACCCCTATAGTTGCAACACTGGAGCGATATGGTAATATGGGCATTTTCATCAATGAGACGAAAATGATGCAGGTGTTGGAGGTCGGGAGGTCCTACAACATCAAGCAGGCCCGTTCTACGTTCACCAAGTACGGCCGTCGTATAGTGCTGGACCTTCTTGACGGGTTCTCGGTATTTCTCCCGACTAGATACAACAAACTGACTGAAGACCAATTACAACAGCTGAATCAAGTGCATGTCTCTATTGTATACTAGGGAAAAGAAATTAATCCAAGCGGATATTATTATCATAATGTGGCATTTGTGTGAAAGGATACGCAAGGTTTATTGTAACATTACAATGTATACACAGTTTGCGTTAATGTGTAACATGTGCGGTAGGCGGACCCATCATGTGATATCTCGTATATAAGGATTCAAACTTGTGAATTTCATCATTCTAAAACTTCAAAATGTCTTCACAAGAGCTGTTACAGCAATTGTGGGAGGAGATCCCGGACTCAGCGTTTGCAGAGAGTATAACCCCAGATATGGAACCTGCGGTAGAAGACTGTCCGGAGCCGCCATCACCCGAGCTAACAGAGACGTCTATAGTATCCACTCTTAAGCGATATTCAACTGTGTACGTCCCAGATGTGAGATGTAACAAATCGTTGAGCGAGCTGCAAATTGGACTTGCGTATCCGATAAAGGAAGCTCGTTCCGTGTATACAAGGCGTGGGAGAAGAGTCGTTATAGATTTAAAGATTGGGTGCAGCGTTTTCCTACCACGAAAAATTGGGAAGTTGAGTGAAGATCAGCTTCAACAGATGAACGAGGAGAAACTTTCATTGATGCACTGTGCTAGGGAGCCGAATTCACGTGGTTACCACTATTACGTTTTCAGTTTTGTCTCAGTGTGAAGTGTGTGTATCAGACTATGGAAGCATTTTTTCATAATAAACACTACGCCAGGGGGCAGGATGCAACCTCTCAGACCACACAACGAAGAAAAACTTCGGCAAATGCTTAAAGTTGTAAATATATTTAAATAAATGTATATTATAAAGAAAACCGGTGTCAGTAAACATTATTCGAAACCGAGTTATTTCATTCTATGTAAATGAAAAAGCTCGGTATGACCTTAACCAATGCCCCCTCCCATAATTCCTCAACGAGTCATTACACAGGAAAATGGTCAACATGCAGGTGTTGGTAAAGAAAACAAGACATTTGCTATGAACTCAATTTATTCATTGTATAGAATACAAAAATCTTTAAAATTATAATGAGACTTCATCCAGAGTCTTAATACAATGACATTCTGCAGGGCACAGTTCAAATCTTGTCTGGGATGGAATAGACACTTGGCTTTACAGTGTCGAATCTGGCTCAGCTTTGGGACACAAAGATCATCCATGTTCGTGACAGGTCTTTGCAACACACCTTCAAAAAATTCCGTTTTCTCAAGTCCTTTACAATAAAGTTTGTCATCATAATGCAACACGCTCCCCAGCACAGGCTTCGAGTCGTCGTAAGGTAAGTATCCACTATCCCAAGGAATTCCATGGATGTACGATTCTATATACCGCTGAGATTTCACATCAGGTATTACACCTACCGGTGGACACAATACGAAATGCGCCATTCGTCCATCATGAGATAACAATGCAACTTCTTTAGCCACGAACTCTTTCCAAGTAGACTGATAGCCTTGAACATCCAATATGACACATTTTCACACGACATTGGTGATGTTTGTAAGAGCTATTAGCTATTATTTCAGCTATTAGAATAGTCACGTAATTTTGTCTAACTTAAGCACTGAAATTACACTTTTCTCGCAACTTATTTCACTTCTTAGAACACTCGCACAACTTTCTCTAAATTAAGCATAGAAATTACTATTTTCTCGCGGCTTATTGCATACCTGACAACTCTCGCATGACTTTATAACCTTGTTAAATAATTGACTGTGTAGAGATAATATTATGTAAAGTTAAGTAATATTGAAAGAAGGAAAGAAATTATGCCATAAGTAGTCTCTTGAGATACCTGCTTTCTTTAAGAGCGCTCGAATATGAAGCCGGAGAATAGATTGAATAAAGGGAAGGGTACGGTAACATAAACATTACATTCCTCAGTCATTGGACTGAGTGCAGAGTTAGTTTGTCTCAAAATTGTGATTATTTCCGTGTAGCACGTTTTAATATAATAGGTATGGATAACACCGTTTTCGACCCTATCGTATGAACTAAAGGGTAAAAACCAACTTCTATGCTTGACTTAGGCGTTTTTCTAAAATTGAATCTTTTATATTATTTTTTTAAATCTATGTAACTTAGTTTAGTTTAAAATCCAAATCCACTAAAATTCTGTAAAAATTAATAAAGACTGTGGTACTAATACTAATACTACTACTAGCCAACTAGTAATAGTAGTACTAGTAATAATGATATACTTATATAGGTATATACGAAATCGAATCCATGTGCATTATATTAACATTATTTTATTATTTTAAACACTGGGAATTCGTGTATCATTTGAACAGGTATAAATTGATATTTTAAAATCCAGTTTACCCAGAACCCAATGTCAAGCTACGCCACTGGTCGCTATGAGTCATAAGCTCTTCATAACCTGGTGGGTTTCACGGGGCCTAAAGAAACTGCAAGGACTGGCGGAAAGAATATGAAACTGGGCATATCAGTGCACTGGTAAGTCGTGGAGTTACGTAGTTGAGGAACTTCAGATGTGTTTAAGGAAGCCGAGGAGAAACTAAAATGTGGAGAGTTTGAATTATCAATGAACAAAGGTATAGTCCGGCATGGGAAAAATTATCTAACATTTCCGAGAAAACATCAAAAAAAGAATAATTCCAATAACAATAATAAAAATAATAAATGTGTTAAGATGCTAAAACGGTTTGTAATATTATCCACCATTTATTTATCTACATGATGAATTTCTTCTACCAGCATGTAGAAAAGCAAGAAAGTATTACCTACACTAGAAACTACAGGGTTGTCCGATGTCCCCAGCATTATTTAGCATTTATATTGACCATGTCATTAAGCAATGGCAGGACCAATTAAACACTCATTTTAAAATCAATGACGAAGTCTTGAACACACTGTTGTTCGCAGATGACCAAGTGGTTTTTAGTAACACGGAAGACGAATTACAAATTGCCGCCCATAAATTAAATCTGCTAGCAAGCGAATATAACATGAAAATTTCTGATAAAAAAACAAAAGTAATGGCTTTTGAAGGGACAAACCACAAACGATGCAAAATAATGATAAACAATATATTAATAGAGCAGGTTAAGAACTTCAATTACTTGGGGTTCAACGTATCATATTGTGAAAAGAATGATATTGATATAAAATTAAATAGATTTAACAACATGTGCGGAACAATAAGAAGAACATTGAAAAATAAAACCTTGAAAACCACACAGTTGAAATTCTACAAAACAATGGCGGTCCCTACACTGACTTATGCTTGTGAAAACTGGACACTTACTAAATCAGATAAGCGAAGAATAGAGTCTGCTGAGATGAAGTTCTTACGTTCAGTAGCAGGATATACATTACTAGATAAGAAGTACAATGAGGAAATAAGAAGTGAACTCAACATTTATAACCTGTTAGACAGAATTAACAACTTAAGATACAACTGGCTTCAACATATAGGAAGAATGGCACCTAACAGATTTCCAAAGATTTTACTTCAGTACCAACCCAAAGGTAGAAGAAATGTTGGTCGGCCAATAACAAGATGGAGAGACTCAATCTCTTGATGTGGAAACAGGCCTAGGGCCTAATTCCATGATGTAGAAGAAGAAGAAACTACAGTTGTTTAGCTGATAAGAATATCGCAAGCTTATTCAGACTTATATGGCCTGGGTTGAACCCAGCCCATTGGAAGCAATTAGCGAGCAGCAAAGTTTGTTTTTTTTAACAAGTTTCTAATGTAACCTATGAGTGAAGTGAACTGTACATTTTGGCACTTCGTAACAGAACGGTATATATTTTCCAATGTGAATGTATACATTTCGTTACTCATAACTGAAAATTTGACACATATAGATGTTATTTTTTCTTCTCGGTAAGCATCTCTATCCGTACGTAGTCTTCGTCTGTTATTGCGATACTCTCGCCTCGGGCTTCATTCTTTGAACGAAAAACTATTTTTCCCCAATGTTGTCTCGTTCGACGAGCATGCGTATTGAGTACGAGGAATGTGACGTCGCCCCTAGCCCTGTACGAGGATTTAATCAGCTACATACAATGGCAATGATGGGAATAAAACTTATTTTTTACTACAAAAATACATGTTTCCGTAAAGATAGAGTACATATGATCTTACAGAGGTTATGTCTTAATAGACAAACCACTTCTGAGTGCTCAGGCCTCATATGAAAAGGCTGTAACAAAATATAATGAGCCATATGAAACAACAAAATATTTAAGCTGCTGATTTCTGTAAAATATACTGTGCATAACAAAATAAAGAAATCACACAAACATCCTACATTTCTTTGTCAAGGCTTCTCTCTTTAAATTTATTGGGGTACTTTTACAACAAGTTTGTTTATGACTCAGAAAATGGGAAGTAGCCTATACGATTTTTTTGTCTCACGCAGAGGCGAGTTTACCATTCTGTACATAATTATTTATTCATACACATTTCCAGTAGAAACTTAAAGGGCCTGTCCATTTTATTTATAAACACCAGCAGACTATTAACAGCTTATAGACAGGCAGACAATTTTCCTTGCTGAGCTGATCACCTACACTATATTTGATAAAAAAAAACGTTCTATTAAAAAATTTCCACCCCTAAAAGATAGGTTAAGGGTTAGAAGTGTGATTTTACCCTTCAGATAGTAAAAAAATGTACATTGTGAAGCAAGAATCTTTTTAAAAATATTAAATATTTAAATGTACTACAAACATCACTACGGGGCTATAAACGGGTTCATGCAAGTTCGAAGGACCATAATAATTAATAAATCATCAAAAAAGCTTTAAAAAACTGTTACTTGATATTTTGAACATCTGGTTGCAATGGCATATAAAATTATTTTACGGGCTTTCAATGCTTATGGTTACACACAATATACTTTATATTTCTATACCATTTTATTGAGGCATATTATCAACAACAAAAAAGAGAGTGATTGTGTGTTTTACTGTGAAATAATAGTGCTTCGAGTATTATAATACCTTCACCCCATGCAGAGGAATTAGGAATCTTCTTTTCCAGTATACACGAGTATTAAAGTAAAAATCCTTGAACATTTTATTAATGGACTCCCCTAATAAAACATCCTTCAGAAACTGAATAACTACAAGTAGCCATAATCCTAACTGGGCCTCGCCCACTGGGGGGGGGAGAATATTAAACAATGGATCTGTTGTTAATTGCAAAAGAATGGAAAACTAGATATCAACTTCCTACTGAAGGTGAGTTTATGACTTTTTTCTCATTATTTTACTATAAGCGCGTCTTAAAATCCATTTTACATGAAAAATATGATAAAATTACTCCGTATTGAGTCTTGGACTCTTCGACCATTAAAATGCTGTCTGTCGGTATACATTTGAAGATATGCCTGGTAACATTTATGACGTGATCATAAATGAATCATTTGTAAATATTTATTTCAAAATGTTCTATAAACAGAATACAGACTGGTTTGTGATATAATAATTGTTATTCCGTGCGCACATTTTATTTGGTTACATCTTCCAGTTTATAATATAATAATATACGTCTTCCAGTTTATAATATAATAACAGTTATTTCGTGCGCACATTTTATTTGGCTACATTTTCCAGTTTCCAGGAAAAATAGGAGTTATAATGGATATACAGTGTGTGAAAAGTATTATTTTTTATTCTAGATATGAAAGAGATGCTTCGAGTAAACTTTTTTCAGTGACTTTTGATTAGAAAAATAGGAACATTTTTCTCATATTACTAATATTTATGATTTCCTGACGAAATATTTAACATACACGAGCACTTTATTTCACTTGTTGAAGCATTAGGATAGGCAGGATAATCTCAGATAAACCAGAAAAATTTTGTAGACTAGAGAGAATAATCCTTTAACTAAATAAAGATAAACGTGGACATGTCTAATGAGGCAATCACCTAAGCAATAATCACAAAATCGAACAGATTATCGGAACTATTTAAATGAGGAACTACAGAGAGCTGCGTAACATGAAACGTGCATTTCCAGGAGAATGTGGGAAAGCCTGCTATACCTGCTGTCTAGAGGTAGGGCCTATTACTTATTTGAAGGTGGCCAGTCTGTTGCTGTGAAGTGCTACTGATACCATGAAGGCTAAGCTTATTTTTCGTATAGGCGTATATCTGCTTCAACTGTAAGATACGAATCTGATTTAATGAAGCACTTAATGTTACTTATCTATTATTGCTTATTGAAAAATCGTGTTTACATCATGAAATCGCTGTAAATGAACTAAATACACAATGTTCTGCAAATAATTTTTGCATTTATCTTTGTTGAGAATCGTGAAGTTGTTTTTTTCCTTTCAATAAAGCCATTTTTTATGTGATATTTTACTTCATAAACACGTGATGCACTTTGCACTGTTTGTTTCGGGGTTTTTCCACTTTTAAAGACATCACTTCTTGATTGTTAAGAGAGTGTAAAATCCTTTACAGCTTCACAAAAAGCTTCTTGTCTCTCTCTTCTTTTAAGTCCCTTCCACTTAGCTCTTCTCATAAAATCGAGATGCATTTCTTTGTCAGTTTCCGTGAAGTGTAATGGTGAAATAAACAGTGTTGGCGATAAGCCATAGTAAAGCGTTATGCCTCCTAGCTGACTGTAGTAGAAAATTGGGACGTATAAACATTGTTGGTCGAAACCAAGCGTACTATGTGTAGTAGAGTTTTTCATTACACACCCTGGCGGCTTCAAAGGAATAAACCATTAAGTCGGTGTTTCTTTATGTTAATCGATCTAACCAATATTCGATCTTGGTTTCCGCTTTCCAAAACATAAACAACTTTGCAATATTCTCTCGTTGTTTTCAGTGACCTCAGTTCTTCCCTAGCTTTGATCAATTCACACGTGTTATTGTTTACTGTAACTAGATCTTGCAAACATGCGTTTCGCTCCACGCGGAGTAGACGAGTAGATGCCACAGCCGACACACGAAATTCTTAGATTTTGATTGGCTGAGCTGATTGGTGCGGTAAAAATAAAGGGCATGAGTTGAGCTGACCTCCTAACAAAAGGAAGCCGTCTGGCCATGCCATAAATAACTGGACTATATTTGAAGCTATCGGAAGAATTCCATCGCCTTCTCCATTATCGGCACTACTGGAGGATAGGAAGATAAAACGGTGAAGTAGAGTATGGACGTAGTCACCATAATGCCTTTTCTCTGTGCCCACCCGCCGTGTATGGAATATCCGTTCCCTCGACAGAATGATGTAATTAATTATAAATACTACGAGGGTCATTCAATAATTAAAGAGACAAACTGACCTGGAGAAAAAACGGTTTATTTTTACAAAACAAGACTTTTCCTACTTTTCAACATAATCCCCATCAACATATATGCACTTGTCTCAACGGGTTACTAGCTTTTTTATACCGGCTGTAAAGAACTCTTTGTCTTGGTGTCGGAGCCAATTTCCCACAAATTTCTTGACATCTTCGTTATCCTGGAACTTCTTCACACGTAAAGCCTCCTTCAGTGGACTAAACAAATGTCATCAATTCGAGTTTCAAGTGAGGAAGTTGCAACTTCAACAGGCCGGCCAGAACGGTGTTCGTCAGTCACTGATTCTCAACCACTTTTGAACTGTTCTACTCACTTGTAAAAATTTCCACTGTTTATACAACTTTCACCATACACTTTAGTCATTCTAGAGTATATATTAGATGGTATTTCACCTTCAGCAATAAAAAAACTAATCACAGAACGTTTTTCAACCAATGTGGAATTTTCAAGAAGACCCGACATCGTTAAACTTAATCTTCAGGTTATGAACAGAGCAATGTTGATCCATCAGATTGGAACTCATCCCAGTGATTCCAACTTAAAATCCTAAATGTATCAAACTTGTACTACCAACCATCTTTTCCCCAGACCAATTTGTCTCTTTAATTATCGAATGATCCTCGTACATTGATCGAACAAGTACTGTGTCGACAGGGGAGTTGCATTTTTCCACATTCGATAAGTAGTTGGTTAACGAGGAGCCTACGGAGTAAACGCATCGGTACGGCAGAATTTCTTTCTTGTAAGACAGCATAGATTTCGAGATGCATGGTTTTCGATTCGGTGAGTTGTGAGGGTTCCAGGTAGTACCATTCCTGAAGATAAATTGATATATATTTAAGGGATAGTGGTTTAGGCCTAGATCAGGCGGAATTCTCATCTCAATCTGAGACTTCCAATACTGGAACCAGTTTACGGACATACTTCTCTTAGTATTCTTCATCTGTCACCCGCGAGTAAAAAATAGCGCAAGGCATTTTCAAGATACGTTAATCAAGCCAATGCCACCCTCCTCTGGCCTCAGTTACAAGGTGGACGATGGTACACGAGAAGTGGAACCATTCCATAATTATGTATGACGCAATTGCGCAGGTGATCTGTCGTGCTGCAGTTAGGGTGATGCGCAACATTTGGCCAGAACATATGTGTGAATGATCCAGCTTCGATGGTAGATCTATAGATATAGATGGCATAAGTCTCTTGTATAAGTTAAATCTTGATTTTTGAACGACTGTTTCCCAGTTTCTTTTTTCATGTCACCAACTGGAACGGAAAATATACCCCAAAATTTGATCGTTCGTTACAACCTGTAGTGGAGGAATTACAGGATGTGAAATCTAGTGTCTAAATGAAATCACCTTATGGACCATTCAGATAGAAACTTAGCCGTAAACTTAAGAACGTAAACTTAAACGCAAACTTTAGCACGGCATTGAGCATTCACAATTAAAACTTAAACGTAGATAACAACCAATCACAAACGAGAACGTGAACACCTTATAAAATGGCTGCAGCAGACGAAAATACTTTCATGTTTCTATTAAACACGTGTAGGCCTTTAAAAATTGAAATCATGTATGCAGACATATACAAATTAACAAATATTATATGGGCTGTATTTACTATTGTAGTTCATTTCTTGGGGAAATAATGCTCATATATTTTCCTTCAATAATGGATGCCTTTTATCCATAGGACACAACGTTACGAGTTTCTCATTCATAGACGCTGTTCCCGCTCCCACGGTAGCTCGCAGGCGAAATAGGGACACGGGGAAACCTCTCCGGTTTGAAGGATGCTACACTAAGTCAAGTTTAAATACATTTATTGAGCCCCTTGAAAGATACAAAGAGCACAATGGACAAAATGATAAATAGACCCTTTAAAATACAAGATGGAATTTTGTATCTTGCTTTACAAATAAATTCCTCTTCCTAGCGGTGCCGAAGAAGATGAAATGTTGATGAAGTCAAGGGGAGACGACTTAGTAAGCTCCTTCTGAAAAATAAGGCATGCTTGCCTTATAAGACTGATGAATAGCTCGGAGGACCAGAGCAGAGCAATTTTTATAGTCGCGCTTGCTCGGACGACTGAGAAAGAATTTCACTATTCTTGAAGTGAATGCGCACTATCAGCAAATTATTTTAAGGTCGACTTGCTGCTTCGACCGAAAAGAAGAACCTTTAGATGTTGCTTCGACACTGCAACTAAAATTAAGCACTCTGAAATATTCACTTCACAGCAGTACTTACAGTAAATCCTTTTACTTAATGAGTTACGCATTCAAGTCCATACGGTTTGATCAGGGAAGTAAAAAACTTGGCTTCACACATTTGTAATTAAATCACAAATAAATTACTTTGATGAATGTACTAAATTGCGTCTCTGCAATAACTAGGGCTGGGAAACTTCAAATTCCCAGCTCGACAATAATAACTAGATTCAGAATTCTGAACTGAAAACTAGCCTGGCGAAAACTTCGAACGAGTGAATAAGAATGAATAGCAAGAATGACAGACGTCACGACATGTGACGTAAAGCAAGAATCCCATTGGCCAAGAAAAACAATAAATAATTAATCTTGGAAATAAATCAATTAAGTTACATTAAAATACTAAAACATAAATAAGAGAATTAATAGCATTACTTAAAAACTGAATTGTTTCTTTAAAAACACAAAATTATGAATAAAATATACTAAAAAATAATCAGACTGAAACTTTGGGTTGGAGATTATAACATGACTATCCAAAAAATGAAAGATGCGACAGTCAAATGTTATTTCTTATGAGAATTGATGGGAGAAAGAACAAACAGATAAGTAAACATATTTAAAATTATATTGAAGACACAACAAGAAAAATAAAACAAACGAAGACACAAGCCTGTTGCCATAGCAACACGGCGAATGACCTCGCGAAACCAGCTAATGCCTCAAATCCGGCCAGACACGAATGCTGGACGGAACATATTGCCCGCGATAATTTCGCTCGTGAAATTATCTAACAGAATGTGACGTCAAGCAAATTCGTGAATGCAAGGATTCGAGGCCAAAACAACTATCAAGTCGCAATAAAGTCAAAATCGGTGGAGTGGGATGCGTCCGGCATCAGCACTCTGAATGAAAGCAGGTGTCACTGTCCCTCTTCACTGACAGGCAGAGGAGCCAACTTGATGAGGGGCCTCTTATAAGTGCCTGAGACAGTGCGCACAGTGACAACTCTGACAAGGCCGTCTGGGCCTGGGTGTACTTGGTGCACCAGACCAAGCACCCACCTATGAGGAGGTACATTGTCCTCGAGAACCAATACAGGGGTACCCAAAGGAACGTCTGGCAGTACCTTATGCCACCTTGCACGACGCTGTAGCGTGTGGAGATAATCCACGGACCACTTCTTCCAAATACAAGTGACCATCTGCTGAAGATGGTTCCAACGGGAACGCAGGCTGTACCCACCAGAGAGGTCAGGACTGGGCACCGACACAATGGGCTTGCCAATAAGAAAGTGGCCGGGAGACAAATATCCAAAGTCATCCACGTCCTCAGATAACGACATCAAAGGACGTGAATTCAAGAATGACTCAATTTGTGTGAGAACAGTAGACATCTCCTCGTAAGTGTACTTACAGGACGAGGACATCCTCTTCAAGTGGAACTTCAAAGAGCGTACTGCCGCCTCATGAAGTCCTCCCATGTGTGGAGAGTGAGGAGGCAAGAAACGCCAATGAATGTTCAAATGCGCAGTGGCGTCTTGCACTGCGGAGTGATGTTCTGATGACATCAAAAGCCTAGAGAGGTTCTGCAGGTCGGCGTGAGCTCCGACAAAGTTTCTACCATTATCACAAGTGATTGAACTTGGAATTCCACGACGACTTGTGAACCTTGACAATGCCGCCAGGAAGGCACGTGAGGTGAGCGAAGTCACTAGCTCAACGTGTACGGCCTTCGTGGACATGCAGACAAAAATAGCAACGTAGGCTTTAGTAGTCACCTTGGACCGCGGGCCACCAAACTTGAGAGAGAATGGACCGGCGTAGTCCACACTAGAGTTTGTGAAAGGAGGGAGAGGATTTACTCTCTCAGGAGGCAGATCAGCCATCTTTTGCTGAAAAGCCTGAGCCTCAAAGCGGAAGCAAACACTACAGCGCCTCCGTACACTGCGAACCAGCTTGCGAATGCAAGGGATCCAATACGACTCTCGCAAGTGTGAGATGACTAGCTGAGGTCCTGCATGACCTAGATGCAAGTGCACATGGAGAACTAACTGCCTGGTGAAAGCATGCTCTGCAGGAAGTAATATCTGATGCTTGTTGTCAAAGGGTAGGTTGGACCGACTTAGACGTCCACCTACACGCAGGATGTTATCCTGAATAAAGGGGCATAGTTGCCGGATCTTACTAGAAGAAGGCAAATCTTGCGAGGAAGACAATGCTTGAATTTCCTTTCTGAAAGCATTCCTTTGAATGATTCTAATGCAAGAATGCAAAGCTTCAGTAAGCTCTGACGGCAACAAAGGGCCATTGATAGGTGACTTGAGTTTCAAGTAATTATTAATGAAACGTCGCACATAAGCCATGACCCTGATTGTTTTCAAGTGTGAAAACTTAGTCAGCCATGGGCTTAAGCTAGAGGTTTCGATGGTGACTAGCGCTGCTATCTTCACCTCTGGGAGAGACGAAGACTCGAGCTCAGTGGGCAAACTGGGCCACTGAGTGGAGTCGGCAGTAAGCCAAGAAGGGCCTGACCACCACAGAGAGTTGTTAAGTAGGTCAGAAGGGGTGGCTCCCCTAGAGATGAGATCAGCGGGATTGTCCTTAGATGACACATGCGACCAAGATTCAATGGCAGTGAATTCTTGGACGTCCGCGACTCTGTTAGCCACGAAAGTCTTCAGTTTAGAAGGTGAATGGTTTAACCAACCAAGTACAACCTTGGAGTCACTCCACAGGTGTACTGAACTTATAGAAAGTTGCAACGCAGGTAACACCCGGTGAACTAACGTTGCCAACAAGTGAGCTGCCAACAACTCAAGGCGAGGTATAGTCGTTGCCTTCAAAGGGGCAACCCTAGACTTGGCACAAAGCAGACAGCTCTTGGCCTTATCGAGGTGATTAGTAGATCGTAGGTACAGACAGGCGCCATAAGCCACCTCGCTAGCATCACAGAAACCGTGCAACTGCACAGATACGAAGTTCTGCTGTAATGCTAGCCGAGGGATAGCGATGCTGGAGATGAACTGAAGTTGGTTGTGAATCTTGCGCCACTTGTCGGCGACCGCAGAAGGAATGGGCTGGTCCCATGAAGTAGTCTCCTTCCACAAAGATTGGAACAGAATCTTGCAGTAGGACACTATAGGGCATATTAGCCCAAGGGGATCAAAAATAGAGGCTATACAAGATAGCAATGTCCTTCTGGAACAGGTGGTGAATGGCTTGGAGGGATCGACTGAAGTTTCGATCCTGAGCATATCGTCAGAAGGTTGCCATATGAGGCCTAGCGCCTTTATGGAGGAGGTGTCAGAATCACCAAAGGTTCTGTGGTCGAGAGACTCCCGCAGCTCAGGAGGAACGTCTTGGAGCAGTTCCACAGAATTGGAACTCCACTTACGAGGATTAAATCCACCTAGGGGGAGAAGCTCTCTCAGCTGAGAGACAATAACCTTGGCCTCAGACAGCGTAGCAGCTGTGGCCACTATGTCATCGACATAGATGGAATTGTTTATGATGGAGGCTGCTACAGGAAACTTGCTTCCCTCGTCGATGGCTAGCTGTTTAAGAGCTCTGGTTGCCAGGAAGGAGGCAGAAGCAGTGCCATAAGTGACCGTGGTTAGGTCAAACAGCTGAATAGGGTCTGACACAGAAGTTCTCCAGTAAATCTGCTGGAGAGGTTGGTGGTCGGGATGGACTAAGACCTGTCTATACATCTTCTCGATGTCCGCTGTGAACGCCACTGGATTGAACCTAAAGCGTAGGAGGATCGAGAAGAGGTCAGGTTGCACCACCGGACCTACCGCAAGGATGTCATTGAGTGACTTCCCGCTAGAAGACTTCGCCGAAGCATCAAAAACTACCCTGAGTTTAGTCGTTGTGCTGGAAGGCTTCAAGACGGGATGGTGCGGGATAATATACTCATATTTCCCGAGTGAACTCCGAGAGGCAGGCTTCATGTGACCCAATTTCAGATAGTCATCCATGAACCTGTTATATTCCTCTCGAAGGGTTTCATTTGAAGACAGTCTTTTTTCTAATGAGAAGAATCTCTTCTGGGCTTGTAGCACTGTGCTCCCCAGGGATTCTGGAGCTGATACAAAGGGCAACTTTACAATGTATCGCCCATCGGAGTCACGCTGAGTATTGGCAGCAAAATGCTGTTCACAAACTGACTCGTCAGGGAAGGGGGCTGAGTTAGACACTCGTTCTAACTCCCAGAACCGGGAAAGCTGGTTACTCACTAACTGGTCAGCAGTTAGGAAGGCTGAGTAATTAGAAGACATAGCCTCCGAGCATTCAGGCTCTTTTGGGCTTGCGTCAAGATAACGCTTAGCCGTGGATCGGCGTCGATGACCATTGGAAGTATGGCAACGCTGTGAAGGGAAAGGCACAGAGGGCAGTTTCCCGGCGAAGTACCAACCAAGGTGCGAGTTCTGAATCGTAGGTAACTCACAGGTGGAAATTTGCCCTGGACACACCACTTGGGCGCAAATCTCCACTCCAAGAAGTAGATCGACACACTTAGGACGACTAAAGAATGGGTCAGCCAAGGGAAGATTCGGAGGAATGTTCCAATCTTTGGTCTCAATGAAAGAGTTCGGGAACCTTTTCTCCGAAATCTCCGGAACGACAATGGCCTGTGCATTGTAGCGCCATGAAGTCACTCGCGACTGAATCGTGATGCTGGTTAGCTTATGTGTGCTAACATTAGTGGACAAAATTCCCGCTAGCGTAGTCCGCTGCGCATGAGGAGCTAGTCCAAGACGCCTAAACAGCCTGTTGCTAATAAGATTGCAGTCTGAACCGCTATCCAGGAGGGCTGTGGCCTCAACAGGCGAGCCGTCTGAGTCCAGGATGCGGACAGTAGCAGTAGGAAGCAAGCAGCGCTGCTGGGTCTGACTAGAAGCCATAACACCTGCAGTGTTGGCAGCCTGGTGACTATCGCTAGTCGGGTCGTGGAGGAATGTGCTATGTCTCCCAGCACATCTCCTGCACTGAAAAGTCCTACAATTGTTGGCATGCCCTTGACTAAACAGGCATACGCGACACAGTTTGCGGTCTCTAACAAACTGGTCTCTTTGAGCGAAAGTCATGCTCCTGAAGTCGCTGCATGAAAACAGGTCATGCACAGCAGTACGACAACAGAGACATTTAGGCCTCGAAGAAGAAGACTTTGACTTGGAAGGAGCCGGAGAGCTCGGAACTGACTTAGCAGCCTGACTTTTCGTGGCAGCATCAGTCATCTGCAGTATGCGAACTCGGCTTTCCAAGAAGACAAATAACTCCTTGAGAGTAGGGAGCTTCCCTATTTTGACAGATGACTCCCATTCTCTGATGAGGTTCATCGGAAGCTTGTCGATGATAATTCTGGTAATAATCAGATCTGACAACTCCACTTCTGTATTAAGGGAATTAAGTGCATGTACCGTGCTTATAAAATGATCCAGGTATTTCTGCAGGGATTCTGCAGAATACCTCTCAATCTGAGGGGGAGAGAAGAGATTGTCCAGATGGGTGTTGGCGATTAGCCGGTCGTTATCAAACCTATCAATCAAAGTCTGCCACGCCACCTGGAAAGTCGCAGCAGAGACAGGAATATTCTGAATGACCGTACTAACCTCTGATGACAGGCAGGACTTCAAGTACTGATACTTGTCCATGTCCGAAATGTGCCTGTGTTGAATTACCAACGACGAGAAAGTGTCACGAAACTCGATCCACTCAGAGGGGTTCCCATTGAACTGAGGAAGACGGATTTCGGGGAGTTTCGGTAACAACGGCGTGACAGGGTCGAGCGAGGAGCGCTGACTGGCAGTCTGCGCCTGCTCGGGTTCATATAGCTGTTTCTTTTCAGCTATCATGGAGTCAAAGAAACTGATGACTTTATAATAATCAGATTCCACTGCGTGAAAGTCGAATTCATGATCCTGGTAGGCCTCGTCAATGGCCACCTGAGCATAATCTGACTTGTAGGCCTTGAAGACCTCTACGAATTCAGAGCGGCGAATGCGCGCTTCATGAAGCGTAGTGAGATCTTCGATTTCGTACTCTCGCATAATCTGCATTTGACGCAGAAGTTGCGATTGCAAGTACTCGAAGCGTCTTATTTTAGCCTTTTGGGCAGCTTCGGCCTGGGCGTGGGCTTCGGCTCTCTTAGCCTCAGCTTCCTTTTCGGCTAAAGCCAGCTGGGCCTGAGCCTGCCTCTCTGCAAGGGCTTGCTGGGCCAGGGCCTCCGCTCTCTTAGCTTCGGCTTCCTCACGGGCTAAAGCCAGCTGGGCCTGAGCCTGCCTTTCTGCAAGGGCCTGCTGGGCCAGGACCTCCTTGTCAGATAAGGCCTGAAGAAATTTACACAACTGAGAGTTGCCTCTGGAAATGACGGCGTCGACTTCTGCCCTATAGGCTTCTTCAGCATCAGAATAATCCACACCGTCGATTTCAGTCTGAACAAGGTCGAACTTAGCTGCAAGTTCGTCTAACTTGGACTCATACTTCTTGAGTTCAGGATAAGTGACATCCTCAATGGCTAAATTACTAATGACATTAACCTGCCGCGTAATCTGGGCCTTAATGGGAACTCGCTTGGCTTTAAGAGCCGTCAAACCGTCTGGACTCGACATAGCGACTTGCTTATACAATGTCTGAATTAAATAGGTTGCCCGCCTAGAGCCGGTGCAACAATGACAAATTAAGGTTTGTTTATAAGAATGGAGTGAGTTGCCCGCATAGGAGCATACGAGTAGACAAAGAAATAGTGTGTAGCTGTACAGGTGTAAGTACACAGATGTAAATGTTTACACTTTACAAGAAAGTACAAAAAACTTAATTGAAATCTGTCAGAGACCTCCCTCAAACGCAATGCGGAGGAGAACCACAGATACTTATAGCAACTGACTTTAAACTACTTATTACTGATGGCTACTGATGGTAGCGTCTCACACCGGCGGCAAACTATACCGGGAGAACAAGATTGATATATAAGAATGACTAGAATTGTGGCTAATCACTGAGGTCTCTGTAATAAGTGACCAAGACAAATTCAAACTGTTAATTGAATAGTTACTCTACGTTAATTATAGGTCACTAACTATCAATGCATCTTCAACCATAGGCCTCTGGGTCATATCCAGGCCCGGAGGAACCACAAAGAGATGTTCCCGCTCCCACGGTAGCTCGCAGGCGAAATAGGGACACGGGGAAACCTCTCCGGTTTGAAGGATGCTACACTAAGTCAAGTTTAAATACATTTATTGAGCCCCTTGAAAGATACAAAGAGCACAATGGACAAAATGATAAATAGACCCTTTAAAATACAAGATGGAATTTTGTATCTTGCTTTACAAATAAATTCCTCTTCCTAGCGGTGCCGAAGAAGATGAAATGTTGATGAAGTCAAGGGGAGACGACTTAGTAAGCTCCTTCTGAAAAATAAGGCATGCTTGCCTTATAAGACTGATGAATAGCTCGGAGGACCAGAGCAGAGCAATTTTTATAGTCGCGCTTGCTCGGACGACTGAGAAAGAATTTCACTATTCTTGAAGTGAATGCGCACTATCAGCAAATTATTTTAAGGTCGACTTGCTGCTTCGACCGAAAAGAAGAACCTTTAGATGTTGCTTCGACACTGCAACTAAAATTAAGCACTCTGAAATATTCACTTCACAGCAGTACTTACAGTAAATCCTTTTACTTAATGAGTTACGCATTCAAGTCCATACGGTTTGATCAGGGAAGTAAAAAACTTGGCTTCACACATTTGTAATTAAATCACAAATAAATTACTTTGATGAATGTACTAAATTGCGTCTCTGCAATAACTAGGGCTGGGAAACTTCAAATTCCCAGCTCGACAATAATAACTAGATTCAGAATTCTGAACTGAAAACTAGCCTGGCGAAAACTTCGAACGAGTGAATAAGAATGAATAGCAAGAATGACAGACGTCACGACATGTGACGTAAAGCAAGAATCCCATTGGCCAAGAAAAACAATAAATAATTAATCTTGGAAATAAATCAATTAAGTTACATTAAAATACTAAAACATAAATAAGAGAATTAATAGCATTACTTAAAAACTGAATTGTTTCTTTAAAAACACAAAATTATGAATAAAATATACTAAAAAATAATCAGACTGAAACTTTGGGTTGGAGATTATAACATGACTATCCAAAAAATGAAAGATGCGACAGTCAAATGTTATTTCTTATGAGAATTGATGGGAGAAAGAACAAACAGATAAGTAAACATATTTAAAATTATATTGAAGACACAACAAGAAAAATAAAACAAACGAAGACACAAGCCTGTTGCCATAGCAACACGGCGAATGACCTCGCGAAACCAGCTAATGCCTCAAATCCGGCCAGACACGAATGCTGGACGGAACAGACGCCATCTCTTGGCTATTTCCACTTCCGTCTCCCGTTGTGTTCTCTGATTGGTTGTATCGTTATTTTTCGCATAAACTTAACGCAGTAGCTTGGTGTTTGCAAGGTTCTAAGTTAAGTTTAAGTTTAAGTTTACGCCTAATTTTCAAGTTTACGTGATGCATTGTGAATGGTCCCATTGAAAAACATGGCCCCAAAGTTTTAACTTTACGTTACGTTTACGGTTAAGTTTCTATCTAAATGGCCGATTACATTTAATGAAACTCCAAATATACATCTTCCATGAAACTCCAAATATACATCAAATCGGTGTGACCCCAGGTTCACCGGTAGACAAAATGTTAACAAGCTGGCGGTACATATGCTAAAATGTGTTTTGCTATTGAGATAACGTTTTCACATTCTGTTAAATGTTCGATGTTAGCTATGTTTTGACACTTCCAATTGTAATAAAGGCGTTTTCTTTGAGAGAAACATCCATGAGTATACAGGGCAAACTCTATTATAAAATATATATACATATATATTGCACTGCCTACAATGTCGCCATTATTGCCGAGGCTATTGCATTAAAGAAGAAGGAGTAGTAATAGTGGTGGTAGCACTGAAATTAGTGTGATCTGGGTTTAATTCAGTTTGAGACAGACTGGGACTTATAACTTAGTAATCAGTTCCATAAACTGTATTATGAGGTGCCAGAATCGTATTTTCTGAGATTACGTGGTGGGCAGGAAAAATGTATGTCCGTCTGTCTGTCTGTAGGCGCTATAACTTGAATAAGTGTTATCAGATTTTCACGAAATTTAGTACAAGCCTACACACTTATAACCAGAGACCGGATTTAAAGGGTATTCCTTTTTAGGTAGATTTCGAAGAAAAAAAATATATATCTTTACACGCGTGCGGCCGTAATTTTGAAGATATTTGAATCAAATTTAATTATGTTATTTCTATGCCCAATAGTTCGGACAATGAGCAAAATTGACCCAAGAGGGGGGCGATCGGGGGAGGGTGTTGAAATTTTGAAAACTTATGCCTCGGTCCCTATGAAGTATAGAGGGAACCTTTGTTGGAATAAATTAGAGTACTCTCAATGGAGTTCACAGTGACACCAACGATTCGGGGATTTTGGGGGTACAAGTGGGGGTGGGGGATGGAAATTCGAAATTTTTGAAACCACGTCTTGTGGGGTATCGTTGAAAAGCTCTGGATGTGTACTCTGGGGTATCGTTGAAAAGCTCTGGATGAGTACTCTACAAATCAATAACTAGTTTCTCGATAGTTCCCATATAAGGCGTGATTTGAATGTTTGAAAAAGCGCTCTTTCCTCTTTTTGCAGTTATTATTGCGGGTTTGTCATGCCAAGCCTAAAGAAAAA
>CAXKWD010000329.1:0-28189 GCA_964059195.1 Ectobius pallidus
GTACACATTTTAACACTAGCGTCTAATTAGGTGCATTATTAAAAATGTGATTTTTCATAAACTTCCAGGTTTCATCCATCGAATGAAGATCGCGAATGTGAACTATACAATCGGTCTTGCGGACGATACTAGGCCGAATCTGCAATAAGTCATTTAATATCGCAGACGAACCTAACATTAGACCAGTTATAAGTAGGGTTCGGATGTTTGTGACATGTCATATTTTTATCCTGGCCTCCATTCTCGTCGCAAACACAAATTAAACATGAATTGCACGCTTGTTATCATAATCGGACCATTTTTATTTTGCATTTAGGGTCATATTTTGGTATTTTTTGTGGTCTTGGTGATATTTTGGCCACATTTGTAAATTGACGTCATATTTCAGTTATAAATTTGGCAAGGAGTGCAATTTTACAGTGTATGTACTATAGGCCTATGTTCGAGTTAAGTTTGAAATTTATTTAATTAATTTAATGTTTATGCCTAATTAATAGTAACTTAAGTTTTAAAATTAATGCAATTGTTCAAATTTTAAAGGGACACGTACGGTCTACAAAATATTACGAGTATTTCGAGCTGAAGAAGAGAGCAAACAGGAACAAATTCTTTAAAAATAGATGTTAATTACAAGTAAAACTGTAGATCACCTGTAAAATTGTGAAAAAGTGATTTTCTAACTGAATTCATGTGATGCAAGAATGGAGTTTAAACGTTTTAAATTGGAACATTTATTTTTTGAAAATACATTATTTTTATTAGGTCATATTTAGGATTTTTGGGTCATATTTAGTCATTTTAAGGGCATATTTCCAGTCATATTTAGGCCTACACTTTTTTAGGTTATAAACATCCGAACCCTAAGGTTAGGTTCTTTTAATCAATTTTTGCGCTATTTTAATTGAAGTAGTATATAAAAAATACAATTACTGCGAAAGTTGACTCTTTAGGAAAATTAAAGACCATATAAAATGGTTATATAGGTGCGGTGTTAAGATGTGGATGTAATTGCAGTGTAAGGAGATACATAGGCCTACAGACTACTAATCTTACAAACTGCCCAAAAATATAAAATGAGTATAATATTATTTTTCCTGCCTAAAGTACGATAATTAGTAGGGCAAGGCATTTGATGATTTTCCATCCTTTTTTATATGAAGGTTAAAAGATAAGCTCGAATAGGAATATAACTTATATAAATGATTATGTATAATGAAATAATTGATTAAATAAGGGCAATTTGTTTTTGCATTTTTCAACATTTTCAAGAGATAGGTAATTTTTTGGCAATTTTTAGGTAATTTTCTGCATTTTAGGTCATTTTCGGCGTTTTTAGGTCTTTTCGGCATTTTAGGTCATGTTTCCGTGGAAGTAGAGAGGAGCTTTTCTATGTACAAATCGTTATTTTCAGACAATAGACAAACGTTTTTATTTGAGTATATCCGCCAAGTTAATTATATAGTTAATGTTAATTCAGGTTGATTGCAAAATTTTCGCTAAGGGTGTCCAAATATTACTTACCTTTTTAGCAATGAAATAAGGGTGTTTTATGTAACACAGTGTCATTCATTAAATTGCTTTTAGCAATTCATTACTTAAAAAAAACTAAATAAAGTAGCCTAATAGCGGGAAATTTATTAGTAATTTTTTTAAATTTGTGTTTTTTTCACTGTTATTAGGTCTTAAATGCCTTTTTTTTTCATTTTTTCACTATTTTATGGTCATTAAATGCCTTGTCCTAATAATTAGGCTGGAAATTCTGTTGTTCCACTCACAGATTTGCAAAGAGGAGTTGTTAAGATCAGCTGGAGTGGCCCATAACGAAGACCCAACTTGTTTTGATACCAATCTCAGCAGGAATCTTCCGGGATAATCATGCGGAACGGAAGGTACAAAACGGGTCTGACATTCCCCTTCTCTTTCATCTCTCCGAACATCGTAGACTCAATTTGTTTCATTTAAGAAAATAAATAGGCCTACAACATTGTTTACCTACATATACCAGTCTATATACCCTTGTCTTTGTTTTTCACTGTAAGACCTTCTTTATATGTGTCATTCGAGACTCAGTACGTCTAATAGTCATATAGGATTTCATAATTTTTTTAATTGGGTTACTATTTGAGAAAAGAATTGTGTCTTTATTCATAAGTTATTTATAGGCCTAGCTTAACTAGCTTTAAAGACCCGGCATCGCCCGGGTTTTGTTATTTGCATGTACTTGGAAGTAAACTTATGGAGTAATCTACTTTTGATTTTGAAACTATTGTCCCTAACATAGACATCCGTCTTCTGGCTGCGGGGTTTATAATATGACGAATAAGTCACTCCTTTTTTTCTGTGGCATAATTCTGGAAAAAGGAGAAACTTCTTGAACGGCGCTAAATCGGAAAGGGCCCGAAGGCTACGTGTGCAAAATTTCATCAAGATCGGATTAAGACCGTAAAAAGTAAAGTGATCGCTACACAATGGAAGCTCTAATGGTTCCGGGAGGTTGAGATTCCCAGATTTTGAGATATTTGACAGATTAAGATGGTAAGGTTGTCAACGCATCGGCTGGTGCTCATTTCTGTTAGGGGCTGAGTCGACCCCAGGTCATAGTGCTATCAGAAGGACTAGGCGAATTGAAAATTCCCAAAGACTTCACCGGGGATTGAACCCGAGACCATTCGTCTGTAGCGCTGTGCTGCAACCAACTGCGCTACAGTGTATGCCCGGAATAAAACTGTACATTCAAAAATGAACAGATAGGCAGACAGGCAAACTTTCTTCTTTTATAGGCCTATATTAAAATATAGACGTAGGCCTATTTTTACGTTAAAGCTTAATGCATATTATAAATTACATACCTTTCATTCACAAATAATTATAGCCTATGGTGTAATTTCATAGATGCACTTCTACCTTAATGCATTATATAAATTACATTACATTCGATAATAAGATTAGTCGATTTTACTCACAAGTAGACCTAATGAAAAATATTTTTTTATTCTCGACAATAATGGAATTATTTGCTTATGCACAGTCATTTGTCCACGCTAGCAACCACATGGGGTTCCGTTATATGATATTAAAGGTCGTTGAACAAGGACATAAAAATTGCTTTCTTAAAAATGATACAGTATGTAGATAGTGATTTTTCTCTTGATTTGAAGGCTAAGTGTGCAAAATTTCATAGAGATCGGAAATAAAACCGAAGATTTGCATAATAGTCAAACGCATTATAGATTGCTGCATTTTCAATATGAAGATTTAGACGCAGTAAGCCTATTTAATATGCTACACCAATTTAATATAGTAAAGTATTAGGCCTAATAGTTAGGCCAATCACTGTTCAATTTATTAGCTTACACAAAGTCTGTAAGCCTGTAGGCCTACATGCAAGGGAATGATATTATAACTTAACTATTGTTGCTGTGATGATAAATGATTGTGATGATGACGAGGTCGTCGGCGATGATACTAACAATTTAATATAGGTAATAATGAATTTAAATGAATAGTAATAAATCCAATTGAAATAACAGCTTACTAACGGTAAAATACATATGCTGAGTTAATAACTTAAGCCTATTACAGTTCATTGATAGGTCTAATAGGAAAGAGATGTTTAGGCCAAAGCCTGTAGAACGCAGCCTAAGACTGAAGGCTGTGACCGCCACTCTCGGTCTCCTATTTGAAAAGTCGTTGGCTCACGTCCCATGTCTTTTCGGTGTTTTGCCACGTGTAGAGGCGAATAGACTGTTAAGTTGATTAAATCATTCTTTTACTCTAATAGGCATGTCCAGGCAAAGGAAACTGACTCGAATGATCTGTCAGTTTCAAGAGGCTTTTAAAACTAAGCAAATTAAATACATGCTGTAGGCCTAATATAATAATCTCACTAATCGCAAGACTAGAGGTCTGAATAAGAAAATCTCATGTAAAGCAAAATGTTTGAGCCATGAAGGCAAGATTGTTACAAATCCAAAAAGCCTATGAATTATTTTTTTTAAACCTAACCTATGCGTACAATAGTCTAAATTGTAGGAATACTTTACTGTTCTTTTGGAGTTGTGTGTTTGTATGACCAAATGAGGGAATTGTGTAGACCTAAATAATATATATATCCTAATTACGTTAATGTATTTATTCTAATCCGCCACATTTTAGCCTACTATAGGATGACATTACGTCGACATTACATTACATTGTTATAGTCCTAAATTGGCAAAAATGATTATTATAGGTTGTTCGATGTAACTTCAGTTTTTATCCAGATTTTAAAATTCAACCCAAATATGAATTCTTTTGCAGTCTAATATGTTTATAAACACAACCAAGAAAAGGTCACTCTTCCTGTTCTTAATTAATTCAAAAACTTAAATTTGTTTAAATCCAGGTTTAATTTGTTGATGCTGAATAAAGTAAAAGGCTACCAAAAAGGGACAGCATAACATTACGAGCTCCTATAAAATAGCAATAATTGGAAAATTCATTCCACCTTATCTAAATGAAAGCAATAGCCTTAGCCTATCCATAAAAAGGAGCTGCAGGATTTTCTCTCCCTTTAATATTATTAGATTATTATTGTTATTATTATTGCTGTAAAAATTATCTGTGGCATCTTTAAATAAATAAATGAAATGAAATTACTATTATTATTACTATTATTGATATTATTATTATTGTCATTATCAGGCCTATTGTTGATATTATTATCAACATTGTTATTAACTTAAGTTTATTAACTTACTAGATATTTAAAATCACAACTGCAATAAGTTGGGCTTTGGTAAAAGAAAAAAAATCGTGTCTGAGTGCACGATTTAGTAGTGTTTCATTTTACAAATAAAACCTATCTCAAACAAATAGTTTTGTGTTGAAAAAAGCTTAGGCCCTACCAGTTCATTAATGTGCCGATTAGGCATACTTATCAAGCTTTTAAACAATAGGTTTAAAGCGAAAAAAAATCAAGTGTTTTATGCTTCTTTGAATTATTATTACTTTGTAGGAACCTATAAGTAGCCCTAAATCATTAATTTTTTTTCTATGAGGCAATTGAAACCTTTGAATATTTGAAATTTTTCTAGACCTAGGCCCTATAGGCTAACTTATAATAGATTGTCTGCTTCCTTCAAACCAACATGTAAATTAAAACAATTATAAATTAAAATTCGGCCATTTAATACTCATTACAATCTAGCCTAATAAGCCTAGATGGAGTTTTAATAGAGATAGATTTACCCAACATTAATGTTTTTTTACCTATAGGCTAGATTAGTGTATTCCTTGAAAATTAATTTGATGTAGGCCAATTAATTACATCAAATTGCAATGTAGTAGCAATCTTTTTGGATCAAAACTCTGCGAAAAGAACCTTCCTTTACACGCGCTTTGGTGATGATTTAAAAAAATAAATTGTATCGCTGCGCTGACTGATAATTATTTTAAGACAGAAAGAGATAAGCCTAACTATTTTCAAGTTATGTCTCAGATATTATACTAGGTCTGTTTATTCAACTACAAAAAAAAAAAAAAAAAAATTCAAACGAATCATATAAAGTTGTATGCATTTTATTCAGTCGGTATAGGCCTATTTATACCGTTCAAATACAATGCACACTCTTTATACTGAAGAACGCAGCCCACGGCAACAAAATCTTCTTAATTTTTTAGTAAGAAGCTCGAATTCGCAGATTTCTTAATTCATCTGAAACTCGTAAACATTTATATTCGCATAGTTATAGGATCTAGGCCTAGTATACAGTTTAACTTAGGCCTACATGTTTTTGTTGTGCGTCTTAAAATACTACCGTCATAGTGTTCTACAGCAAGATAGTTTGTTTTCCAAACGAAAAAAGAAAATAAATTAATAGCAAATTGTAGGCAGGATTTCTGATTTTAAAAGAACTATGAACTAGGTCTATGAGTCGATAAATATTCACTTTAGCAAAATTTGCAAACAAAAAGGCCTGCTAGAATTACTTTTCTGAGCACATTTCCATAATAATAATGATAATAATCATTATTATCATCATAATCATCATCTAATGAGCTTTCGTTTAAATGCACACTTAAGCCATCCAGATTTTACTTCCAGTCCTTTATAAATTTAACGTGTTGTTCTTTTACTAAAATTCAAGTTACCATAGACCTTATAGCCTATGGTTTTTTTTAGATACTTCACTTTTTGTACCACTTAGGCCCCCGTACGGTCAGAGGCTGTCGAACTCTTGGTAAATTTCAGAAAGAAGTCAGCATATTAATTCTAAATAATGTAATTTAGTTTTGTTTTTCATCATAGTAACTAGAAATCTTAACTGGAGCTCTTTTTGATACTTGTAACTCGTAGCTTAACTTTCTTGTAACTCTAAGTTTTTCTTTTTAGTATTCCATAGTATAATTTTAAATATCATATGCTATAAGCCTATTATTTTCTTCAGTATTTTTATTTTTTGTAATTTAATGTTTTATAATACTCTAAAAAATTGTAATAATTTATAAATTAATCTGAAATCTACATTAGGTACATATATCAAACTTGTAGAGTGTTTAGGCTCACATGTTTTTAATAGCAATGTTAGAGCTTTGTATTTAAGTATTATGAATTAATTAATTATCTATAATATGTAACTTATATGTGTTACGTAATTGTAATGTAGTTTTTGACTGGTAGAGCGGATGAGAAGGCCAAATGGCCTTAGCTCTGCCAGAATAAATAAAAAGAAAAAAGGAATAAATAGGCCTACTCAATATTAACGCATCAGTATATTATTATTATGGTCTCTGGTGACCCTATTTGTTATAAAACGACCTTAAATACATAGATTAAAAAAAAAATAAGATTTTCCACTATAAAAAATAGCCTAATCCTCCCAGGGTTGTATAAATTCAGAAAACGATTATTTGGCAAGTAGACTACAACTTAACTTCCATGCCGTGGATTTGGCACTCCTTTCGCATAGGTATTGAACATTCCTTCCAAAATAAATAACTAGGCTGTACTAATTAATTTGATTATTCAAAAGGTACTAAGGGATGAACTCTCGAACATTCACAAATTTAGATCAGAATGAAATCTTTCTTAGCGAATATTACGAATAAGTGAATTCTCAAGCTTGCACCTGATTGAATGTGATTTTTCCTAAGCTTTCGGAAAATCACTAGTTGCCGGTTTTCGTCAGGAGAGCCAGATAAATTATTATTTATTAACTTACAATTTTGTTTTATTATATTGCATTAATAATTACATAACGCCTTTTAATAAAACTGATTAGGTCATTTAGGATACGGATTTAGGTGCCTGTTTAAGTCCTTTAGACTCTTGTTTAATATTACAGACACTTTGTACACTACATTAGCTAGCCTATGTACATTGCAAAATGGTGATTTCAAATTCTTGCGCAAGTGAGTCGTTGGACCGTACGGTAACACCATTCTAATTCTAATTCGATGAGCCAGACCCTCTAGTGCAGTGGTTCCCAAACTTTTCAGTCCGCGGACCCCTTGAAAAAAATTAAAATTTCGCGGACCCCCTCTGGGTTTAAAAAAAAAAAAAAAAAAAAAAAAAAAAAATACTTTGATTGAAATGTATTAAATTCAGTAGACAAAATAACAATATCAGTGGTAACAAACAGAGTTTACTCCTTAATGTGAACAGTAAAGCTGCTTTAGGACATATGTAATTTGAGAAAATTACGGGATATCCTATTTCTTCTTAAACCGCCTGCGGACCCCCTGAAAGACCATCGCGGACCCCACTTTGAGAATCACTGCTCTAGTGTATTAATAGGTGATGTTCCTCAATGTACATTATAAAATTATGAATAAAATGCAATTGTGAATTAACTGAATAAAGTGACTGAATATGTAGGCCTACGCCCTTAAATAGCCTACAAGTAGGCTGCCTTATTTCAAGAATTAGACTACAAGGCAAGTTGTGCCAATGTTAAATGAGATGAGACTTAGGCCTATTAATAGTTCTGTCCTATACTATAACTTCTGACATAAACAATTAGCCTAATTAGGCTTATTGAAACTAACAACTTAAGAAATTCAAATAATAAGAGATTAACCGATACATATTTTGTAGGCTACTTAAGGTAGTAAAAATCGTATAATTAGACGGTTGTAGGCCTAACTAGGGAAACCTATTTAAAATCTTACTGGTATGTTAAGCTTAGGCTAGGATTATAATTAATGACTGTTGTAATAGGGTAGTAGGCGTAGTAGCCTATAACAATAAGTTAATAAAAAATAATATACCTAATAATAAATTAAATCAATTATAAAAACTTCCCTTTCCGAGATTAAAACATGTTGAAACTCTATAAGAAAAATTTTGGCAGAGCCTAATTATTTCAGATGATAGTTTGTCTGATCGGAGCACCTTGTCTATAGGTTTAAAGGTACCGTATGTAAAAGATTCCTATGGGACAAATTTCCGACAATGGATACAGGCCAAATTAACAGTACACAATTATTTTAAATAACACACAAATGAATCTTATTAAAGAAAATTGCTACACCCCAATTAACACCTAGCTTAGGCCTTAGTCTGAGTTAGGCCTATTATTTATCGAGGAAAATGGATTAGCCTATTTCTACAGACGTGCCATTGGTCTGTTACTATATTAGGCTATTTCTGAACTTACGGACCTCACCAAATAGGCCTATAACTTAAGTTAGTTGTAGTTTTGGAGACTAGACTATTCCTCCATAGACTATGCCCAAACCTTGAAAACTTAAGTAAAGTTCCAAACTGTTATTCAAAGTAATTATGGATCAATAGCCTTATGATAGACCTAATAATAACAAATTGATAAAACAACGTGCTATTCTATGTCAGGTTTTTGTGATTTTGAAATCTCGTGCATTTAGCTGTTCTTCAAGAGGGTCCTCTGCCGCAATATTGTATCTCAATAAAGTGTATTGACCAGTGTAGATCTATGAGGTACCGGTAATATGATCATAGAAAATAATTATTCTGCAGTATAGACATATCCTACTGATAGACTATTATAGTTCAATTATGGAAAGGTACAGGAAATTCAATAAGTTACATATTTACTTTAATTTATTTTTGTTTTACAGATTATACTAATCAGGTTTTAGGTCTTTAAAATAGGTTATATATCAAGTAATAACCTAGATAATACAGGCTATAGTCTATTACTAGTTCGACGCCGGCTTATGGATAGAACGATCGGCTACATGTAAAATATTTTTAAAATAGTACATACTCACAGATAAACAGTGACACAACCTACAGTAGAGGGGGTTGTAATTCTGATTTATTTTGTTATGTCCAAGTCAGTAACATAGCTCAGTGTATCAGGATCACACAATGCAGGCACAAACGAACATGGAAGAGGGTACAAAAGTTATTACTTTAATTTGACACTCCAGTTAACACATGTTACATCGACACCAAGGTCATTTATAAAATACAAGAATAATCGAGTGTTATGAAGAATTAGGTTAAGGAGCGTACACATATGGGGACACACGCACACGGACACTCGAGCACATGTCGGCCAGTGAATGAGGACCGTACGCAATCACCTTGCCGAACTAGCGAGACATGCCAAACTGACTGCCTTCTCGTTTTCGCTTTGGCTTCCTGCGGACTCTACTCATTCATCAGGTCCTGTCGATCCCGCTACCCCTACCATTCGCTCACACTTCTTATCTACCAGACTTCTTTCTCACTTTGTTTTCCCTGAAAAAAAAAATCCCCCTTCCCTTTGCCGGCCGGGTGTTGAGATATGAGTTAAGGGGGGGATTCAAAGAGGGTGAGAATAATCAGGGAGGGTGATGAAGAAAAAAAAGACAGGGGATGACAGGTTTTAAGGGGTAAACCAATCAGAAAGGCAGTGTACGGAAGGATGGTCCAATAGGATCTAGTTTAGAGCAGGGGACGTGGAGGGGAGCATTGATTGTTAAATGCTGCATGCTCATTCGTGTGGAAGGTCTGCGAGAGGGCGCGGTGGGTGTGCTGATGTCATGGTTCCAGTGGCCACCGCATGAGGGAGGAACGGTCGCTGGTCGAGTTCCTCGAACTCGAAATCTATCGAGATATGAAATGTACTACCTTTTTGAATTCATCTTAATTTTGAAGACCCACGGGATTAACACTATTGTTAGCAGCACACGGTTCTTCCCCACATAAATGTTATTACCGGTATTAGAAAGAAAAGACGAAAAATAAAGTATAAGCATACTGGAATGATAATTCTTCCACACTGGCCGTGTGTAGGCTAAGATGGAAAAGTGAAGTCAGACTGAAAAATTCAATGCCATAGCCGGGATTTGAACTGGGATCTTTGACTCTCTGTGCCGATGCTCTTACCAACTGAGCTACCATGGCAACATGCTCAGTTGGTGAGAGCATCGGCACGGAGAGCCGAAGATCCTAGTTCAAATCCCGGCTATGGCATTGAAATTTTTGAACCAGGATCTTACCAACTGAGCATGTTGCCATGGTAGCTCAGTTGGTAAGAGCATCGGCACAGAGAGCCAAAGATCCTGGTTCAAATCCCGGCTATGGCATTGAGTTTTTCAGTCTGACTTCACCTTTCTATAAACATATTATTTCACCAATGCAATGGCAACCGTTGTAGATATTATAACGACTGAAACATTAATGTATATGAGAGCATCAAATTAATCTCATGTAACCATTTACCTTAAATTTAAGTTTATATTCGTTTATGGGATTTATTTATAATAATTACTTATATGATATTACATATGTTATTCAAAAACCAAACAGCAGATTTTTTTTTGTAAATTGTGACGCTTATTTCAGACCAGAAACTTATCCTGTGAATGAGACTTAAAATAAGTAAGACAATCTAATTTTAACCACAATGTTAATAACATAGGTAGCATGCAGTGCCCACTCCGTCTGTTGTCACTATTCTTGGATTTAGACATTTGTTTTATAGATTAAGTTATATGAAGTTATGCTTCAAAATAAAATAGCCTAATTTATAGGCCTGTATTCCTAATACTTACAAAGAAATTCCACGTGGATGTGAAATAACTACCAGCGCACACTAGGCCTAATATATTATCTAAGAATTGTTTGAATTACCGCTAACTGTTGAACAAAATAAATTAATAATAAACTAATTAAATGTAATTGTCACAATTCTTGCGCTCGACACTATCCATAGGGTTCTGACTTGGACGTTTGTCAATTGTCTCTCGGAACTACCCCCGTATTTCAGTCGATGGCAGAACTTTGGTCTCTCTCGTCGACTGAACGTCGGGGGTATGTTTTCGTTATAATATTTATTCTTCAGTTCTGCCTTGGTAATTATCCTTTTTTGTAAACTTCCCCTACTGGACAATTTTCATCTATTCTACATTTACTTTTCAGCCCTGCGCGCTTTCTTTAGTGCAATTTTTTTTTCATGTTCTGGGTGTATCTAGTCCTGAAATAAAATACAGTTTATCTCTCCACCTTCGGTAGGCCCCCTGACCTTGGATGTTGAAGATCCTCTGATTCCAACTCTCTTTATCTCTTGAATGTTTGTAAAATAACAGTAGCACCATTTCCAATACATTTCAAACGTATTCGCCTGTAGATTCTTAACTAGACTACACGCAATACTCAGAAGCCGGAGAAGATGCCGGAAAAGAAAAGGCGCAATGTATTCTTGTAGATTTTCAAATGAGGTTAAATTAAATTAGCCTATATGTTGGGAGAATGACATCAGGCATATACAATTGTTTCTTGCTGCTGCCCTATGACCTTTTCAACTCAAAGTCTCACCAATGATGACCTACAGCTTGGAAGTTGTCTGGCCACATCTGACGAAAATACATCTGACGCAGATTGAGAAGGCGAAATCCACTTTCGGAAGAATGGAAGAGTGGAAGCTGAGCCACATTTATACAATGTTACACATTGTTACAATAGGCTATGCGTAACATTGTTAATAGATTAGCTGTAGACTACATGGGTTTCATGAGAAACCCTGCACAATCAACAATTTTCATGAACCGGGTCCGGACTATAGACGTGACCCTATATGATAAATACTGTGGACGTTCCCATGTGGTGAATTTGAACTCACAAGCGAATCACTGACGAAATTCTTGGCTAGACAATTGGTTTCTTCACCGCTTGGGCGTGGGTTCAGTCCCAGTCGATACATGCGGGATATGCGATGGGGAAAGCAGGTCTTCGCGTTCCGCCTGATTCTCATTATTACACCGTTGCTCCATTAATCTTGTACAGTGAGTTCCACGCAAGAGTTGGCCAATGACGCGGGTTTCTGCGTCGCGACTGGCACAGCTCTAACTTCCGAGCGATCGGGTGAAATACCTACGCTAATAATGCCGCGGTTGGTCTAATGATTCAGGTTCTCACATTTACAGTTAAAATTACAATGAAAATAACCACGCACCTCATCACAAGAGATGTTGGAAATGTTCTCCTCTTGCATCCACACAATACTGGCACCTTTTTAGGAAATTTTCTTTCACGCGCGTAAGTTCAGCTTCCGAGACAGAGTTCATTTCTCTTGTGATAGGCCTATGTGATATTGTCTTTAAGTTCTTCTAACAGTATGTCAATATTATTTATGGGGAAACTTTAAAAATAAAGTGTATAGGTCAATTTCCCATACATTAGAAGAATTTAAAGACAATATCGCAAGAGAAATGAACTTTATCTCGGAAGCTGAACTTATGCGCGTGAAAGAAAATTTCCTAAAAAGGTGGCAGTATGGCGTGGATGCAAGAGGAGAACATTTCCAACATCTCTTGTGATGAGGTACGTGGTTATTTCCATTGTAATTTTAACTGTAAATGTGAGAATCTGAATCATTGCACCGACCGCGGCATTATTTGCGTAGATATTTCACCCGATCGCTCGGGAGTTGGAGCTGTGCCAGCCGCGACGCAGAAACCCGCGTTATTGGCCAACTCTTGCGTGGGACTCACTGTATAACCCGCTTCTAATGTGTGTGACATGTCAGATCACTAGGGCCCGGATTTCGATGACTTTGCATCTGTTTTCCGATGATGCTAGGACGATGCTCTGTGGAAAATAAATGTGGGTTATTCCATCTCGAGTGAAATTAAACCTCTTTTCTGGGTAATTTTCTACATGATAATATTATAGGAGAAAAATTCTTCTGACACTTGGGATTTGAACCCAGGACATTTGGCTATCCGTGCCACTGCTCTACCGACTGAGCTAAGCCAGCGTTAACTTCACAGCGCCAGATGGAACCTCTCTCGTATGACTGATTGCCCTTAATGGTCTACCTCAATGGTGAGGTTCCATCTGGCGCTGTGAAGTGAACTCTGGCTTAGCTCAGTTTGTAGAGCAGTGGCACGGATAGCCAAAGGTACTGGGTTCAAATCTGTGTCAGAGGAATTTTTCTCCTATAATATTATCATGTAACGTCCAGCAGAGAGAATAATCTGTGGTTCATGAATTCATATGCTGTATATCCAATTTTCTACATGTTTATACATTTTTATCTGAAAGAGCATTTTTCGGGTTGTAATACGTAATTAATCAAGTAATTTTAAAATCATTTTTAATTTATAATCATCCAGGTTTCTGTCATTTTTAGCAAGTTTTGTTACTTATTCTTCTTCTATTACTACTAGAATCCAGTTTCAGCACCTCGAAATCTAAAAATTTTTGGAAATCTGTTGTAATATGATCTTTCCTATTCATATTTTATTAATCATTTGGACTTGTCCAACTAATCAGTTCACATCTATTGTAAGACAGACTTGCCCTCTAAAGGAACGTGGGGGGTGAAACTACCTGCTACTTTAGAGGTCGCACCAGGGGTTATTGTGTCTTACTGGTTACAATTCAGTCGTTCGCATAGCGGAAGCTAGTGGTTGAAGTATCAGTACTGAATGGATATTTTTATTTCCACATGCTTTGAGTATGCTCCTGTATCTTCAGTCTATGTTGAAAGAAGCTTTTCAATATATATGTCCCTATTAGTTGACAATCGACAGTCCTTCAAATTTGAAAAATTGCAAAAGGTGTTTGTAACTTAATGAAATGCAGTGATAAAGCGTAAGTGGCATTGTGCAAGGATATAGACTAATAAAAGTAATTTTAAGTCATTATTGTTTTCTTTTCAGGTCATTTTAAATGAATTTTAATGCCATAAAGTCATCATTTTAAGATCTTTTTTAATATTTATTATTATTATTATTATTATTATTTATTTATTTTATTTTTTTAGAATTCTTGAGGTCATAAAATCCAGGCGCTGTTAAATCACTCAGCACATTTCCCAATTGGTCCTACTGGTTACGACATCGGTCTATGCTCTATCCCTGATGAGATCAACTGAAGTAGTACGGTTCATGATTATTATTTTTATTATGAATTATTATTTATTATTATTATCATTATTATTATTATTGGACCGCGTAATTAAGGTTTCAGGGATTCTGAAAGAGCTTATTAAACTTTAGGCTTAATAACATTACTTAAAATGACACTGTTCTAAGTGAGATTTCTAGTTTTTTAAGCTTCATTAACCGGAAGCAGTTGCAATCCAGCTGAGTAATATTCAACATAGGCCTACAAGGCATGAACATGTCTGAAGCAGCAGGTGGCAGCCCTCAGTGCTTGGTAATTCTATCTTGAAAAACTATAAGCCAATAATGTAGCCTAGCATCGACAGGTGGTGTAGAAGATCTTGGCTGATTGAATTATTAGCCTAACCTAGAACAAATTCCGTTAGTTTACCGATTACAAATTTCTCTGATGGCTTATTGGTCACTATATGCCAAAGTTGCAGGAAGTCAGGAAGGGATTTCCAGTTTAAATCTGGACTGAATGAATCATCGTGATAGATGTTAGTGCTGCTTGCGTGGATTCCTCTTCGGCAAGGGTGCAAAGCAGGGAGGAGACCGTCCAAGTGGACGTAACACGCTGACGTCACACTGGGACAACAAGGGCAGCGGGACATATCTTGTCAAAAACACCCAATCGATACTATTCAAATGAGTTTCAAGATATGGGGGAACTTTAGCAACAATGTCGATAAAGGAACGTTCTATTTTCACATAAAAATATGTGGCGTGTGCATTCAATTGTCTTGGTTTATTCAGAGCCGCAATATTCACAAGACAAGATTAAAAAAATATAATTTGGCTTGAGGAGAAGGGTAGCTTATAACTACCCTTCAGAGTATTTATACGAAGAAATGTTTCAAATAAAAGTTTAGTTCTTAAGGGGAGATGGTAGTTATCAGCGTCAAAAAAAGATTTTTTTTTTCCTTAGGCTCATGTAATAGAGCATGGTTTTGTGAACATTTTGATATATAGGTTTTAACTTATATTTTGCGTTACTATTAAGCCAAGCAGAGCGACCTGGAGCTTTCTGAAATGGATAAAATACCATAAGGCACGCCATTTTCTTTTCGCTCTCCTGTAAAATTACATTTTTTGTACTTCAGGTACCATTTTCTGAAAACCTATTCATGCTAAAATAATGAAACTTTCAGGAATTCATTATAGATGGATGACAAATCTCCCTTAGCAGAATTATGGGAAAAGACCTATACAGAATTTTCAACTATTTTTATTTTTAAGAAAAGTATTTTTTTTTAGTCGTGAAGTTTTCATGCAGTTTTCATGCAGTAATATTGTAGGCCCTGCATATTAGACTGATTGTGCTAGGGTAAATAGTAATACCTATTGTTAGTAAGTTCCCAAAGTTTCACAAAAATCTAAGCTACAGAAATTGAATAAAGCGAAAGGGAAGTAACTGTAAAACAAAATTATCACCTATGTGTTAAAAAATTCTTTCCTACCAAACAGCCTATTTTAAACTACAGAGTGCACTTGCAAAGCATAAAAAATTCAACTAAATCTCTCTGTTAACACCTGAGTTATGGCTTCTTGAACATACGCTATATTTTCTATCATTTTGCTAGCGGTAACTACCATCTCCCCTTAAATAAAATTAGTTTTTGTATAAATAATTAAACAAAACCGTTACAAACGTTTTCGAAATCTCGCAAGAATAAAGAGGATTTTCTCCATGTAATTTGGCGGTAAAAGTAACAGAAAACATTCACTATACTTCGTGTCACATGCTTGGAAGATAGGCTATACAACCCAATAAAAAATTAGTTCTTTATGTAGGCAATTTTTAAAATTTTTCTTTATCTATACTGATCACAGATACACACAAACACACATAGACATATTTAGGATAATTAACCTATACTTTTGACCCAGGGAACCTCAAAACTTGCATCAACGCTGAAAATTGGACATCGGATTTTAAGGTAAAAAAAAACAATACTTCCTCAACCGATACTAGGCCTACTTGATAGAGAAGTTATAGATTAACAACGATGAAAATTGATATAAGCCTAAGAATTCTGGAGCCGCCACTGGAAGGAACCAGCCAACAGTTTTCAACATTCCCTCTATCAGATATTATATTTTCCTAATGTAGGCTATCTTACAAAATATCAAAAGACAGATTGCTTCCTATAGGCCTAGCCTATGTCTAGAACTTGTAAACACACCCGACATGAAATGAAACAGTAAGCTATGTATAGTCCAACTATTTGATGTGTTAGAAGAAATTAGAAGTAGAAAATATTATAAAGTAGGCCTACAGCATGGCACCCACGCACAAGCTAGAGTTGTTGTCACATTATACCCCAACTGTTTACGTAACTTAGCTGTCATGAAGTACCAACGAGAAAATCAAGTTGTCTTAACATTTTGTTTACACCGCTGCAAACTGGACAGCATTTCGACCTACGCGTTTCAAACTAAAATGACCATAATATGTAAAAGTGACAATACTCTGTCAGCTTTCGAGCATATTTTTAACGTACAGCCGACAATGAGGCCTAGATTCAACGCAGGATACTGAAAAATCTGTATTTAAAATCTATCCTTAAGGATTGCTCTTATTAAGTTACATCTCAATAGAATAAAACATCCACTAATATGACTGTATTGATTGAAGTTATCAATTCTGATGGATCAAGTTTTTTCGCAATAATAATAATAATAATAATAATAATAATAATAATAATAATAAGAAGAAGAAGAAGAAGAAGAAGAAGAAGAAGAAGAAGAGAACTAAACCCACATTTTTCAAGGAAGTTGAAGAATTGAAATTACTCAACATCAAAAAGGAGGATATTGCAAACAGAGAAAAGTTTAGGAAAGCAATATTTGATGGCGAATTTCCAGAGAAACCCAAGAAGAAAACGGGAAGTAAATGGACGGAAGAACGGAAACAGCAACATCGCGAAAGGATTAAGAAGTTTTGGGAAGACAAGAAGAAGACAACTGTTTCAAGTGGTCCTAAGCTGGCCTAATCGAAAGAAAGAAATAAAAATAATAATCATAATAATAATAATAATAATAATAATAATAATCATCATCATCATAATTCCATTTCATTTATTTATAGATGCTGCAGACAATTTTTACAAACTTTAAATAGCATGCATATTAAGATATGATAATAATAATGTGATAATTGATGATACAGGGATGACAGTGATTATGATAAACAAACAATTAGCAACATTTTATACAAACACGAATTACAGAATTCCTTACATAACAAAGTAAGTAGGCCTATGTCAAGTCAGCTGTGGAAGCCTCATTGATCAGCTACTACATTGTCTAGTCAGCACATTCGAGAGGTGAAATGACACTGTTCATGTATTGCAGACATAATGTGTAATTTGTCTGTGTTTAAGGAAACAAAGTTATTAAAAAATATTAGCATTAAGAAATATTTTGTTCTTCATCGAAAAACTGGTAGAGTATATGGCTATTTAACCAAAAATAATGGTCATTTCTGATCTGTCTGGAATATGGAACCCGTAGTCCTGAGTTCTCTGAAACCGATTTACAATTTATATTACCTCGAAAGACATTTACTATGAAATTAGCATCAAATGAAGTGCGTCTATTTTACAATATTTCAAGGTATAGAAAATCAAGGAGTTGCCTGTACTGCAATTCTTGATTTCGGAAGAAACTTATTAGTGAAACAAATTTGATTTCTATACGTTCTAATTGTTTGCTGTCTGAACTGGTTTACTGTTCCAAGCTATATTCTATTCTAAGGCACTAAATGCCAAAGATTTATAAAGGGTAATAATTGATTCTAGACTTTTTAGATTAGCAGAAATAAAACGGATTAATCCCAGAGTTTTGAGTGCTTGGGTGAATGTACGTATGTTCAATGTGGACATGGAAGTATAGTTTCGAATCTAAATAAACGCCCAAATATCTGATACTGTCTGAACGTGCGATGTTATCTTGGTCACGATGTTAATTATTTAGCTATAATAGGATTAGTTTTCCTACTACTAAAACTGACAACAACAACAATAATAATAGTAATAATAATAATAATAATAATAATAATAATAATAATAATAATAATAATAATAATAATAATAATAATAATAATATCACCACCGAGCGAGGTGGTCGAGATGGTAATGTCTTTGACTCGTATTCGGGAGGTCCTAGGTTTAAATACCATGGCCGGTCAATTTTACATGGGTTTTTTTCATAGTTTCTCCAGTCGTAAAGGCAAATGCCGAATTGAATATATACATACCATGAATCATCATCATTTCATCCTGTATCATATCCATTTAAAATAACATCAGTTGAAATTTACTCCATAAAATACACTAGCAATAGGAAATAATTGACAGTCAATAGTTTCGTGGCCTACCCTGCTGTAGGCCTATAGACACAGATCCCGAACTCCTGATATATCCTCGTAGCTAAACGGAGTATAAATATAGCTTTAAAAAATAATAACAACGATGAGTTACCCTGCACTCGATTATTCTGTCATAATTCGATGCTCATATAACATTGGATTTTGTACAATTAAATATCTCTTTAAAAATGTTTTGATTGATACCTCATTCGTTCGTATCGACTCACTTTTTGCTTGGGTTAAGGGAACGAATCGTTAATCCGCAGAATATTGTTTCTGTTGAACATTACATGGGAATATTTTCGGAAAAAATTAATCATTTTATGTTCAACATAAATAATATTATGTTGATTCACGAATACATAACATCTTAAATGAAACTGTCCAATAACAGTGGAAAGCCTGAGAACAGGCCTAGAGTAGTGATGTAGGACTAAATGCCTTTCAATAAGGTCGACAATAAGATACGGTAATCATAAGAGAGAAATTCCATATGGCTGCGGGACGTGAATTTTGGTTAACTTAGTTGATTGATAATAGGTACGGTAGGGAAAGAAGAAGGTTACGGGTTCAAATCCCGATGTCAAGGACATTTCTGCTAAAATATTCACTTGGATTCCTTACAATCGAAAAAATACATTATATATACTTTTTACCGTAAATAATACTGATAATTAAATTAAGAATGATTAAATGGGCTGGACATGTTACGCGCATGGGGAGGAAAAATAAAAATAAAAATAATAATAATAATAATAATAATAATAATAATAATAATAATAATAATAATAATAATAATAATAAAAATATTGACTCGGAGACCCGAAAGGAAAATACCACTTGGAAGAGCTAGATGTAGGTGGGAGGATAAAAATAGAGTAGGCTTTGTGGGTGATGGTTGGTTGGAGTCAACACAGAATAAGGTTGAATGGCGGGCTCATGAAAGTGCGGCAATGAACCTCGGGTTTCATGAGAAAAAAACAACATTCCTTTAGCATGCTTAAGAATTTTCTATTGATATTGAGTAAGTAAGTATGTAAAGAAGTTTTCTAAAAAAAAAAAAAAAAAAAAATGTAGCTGTAGGCCTATTTTCATAATTTTAAAGCATTCTGTATGTGTCCGTATAAACTGTAGAAGAGTATCCTATAATATTAATTACTTGGCTAAATGTTTAGTTTTCCTGGACAACTATCAAAAGGGCGAAGTACGAAAACTTCCCAAGAAATCACTATTATCCTACATAAATATTTGGTGAACACACAATCTAAGTTTACTCAGCCACATAGCTTAGCCTGAGTATAGAAATAATTTAGAATAGACTTATAAATTGCTTTAAATGAAATGGTGCACAGAAAATAAAGGAGATATGCATTGGAATAATTGGAATATTCTATTAAATAAACAGTTTGTTATAAACAGAGATTCAGTGATTGTGAAATAATTGCGCCTTGTGTCAGAAAACAGGATTTTAATTAAATTTCTCCCGCTTCAGGGTGGACGGCCGGGAGGGTTGCGGGACCAAGCAACCCCCTCTCACTTGTCGGTGCTGCCATCTGGAAACTACGCTATGCATCAGCTGATCGAGAAAACGAGAGCAGGTCGGCAAAGTAGCGTCCTAGAGCATATTCTCGTAAGTAGGCCTACGGCAAATCTTGTTTTCTTTTTGGGTATGTAGGTAGTTATTCATTGTTTACTGAAATTAAACTCGTTTAGTGCTAAATGCAATGACATGGTCCTCGCTAAGGGTGGTAGGCCTAATTGATTACTATACATAAACATTTACATGCCTTGATTTGTTCGAATCTGGTTAGATCGCAATTTATAGACCCCGGTTCAAAATATTATCCTCATAAAGCAAACACTTCCAGCTATCAACATACATTTCTGAAAAGAGATAGGCCTAATGACAAACGATGATTGTCGCAATGACGGTTAGGGTTAATTCAATAAAGGAGAGGGCATTTCATTTGGAAGGGGCTGCAATGTATAAAAGTATAAATGGGCGTTTGAATTAATTATCATTAGGGGCGGATTTCTACGACCTAAAAAATAGGATATATGCAAGCATTTATGACCTAAAAAACATTAAAATATGACCAATAAAATTTAAAATATGACTTCACCACTTACACATTGTGTATATTTTTTAAAGTTTCGTTACAATACATTTTATTAAAATATAGTGTTAATTATTTAAAATACCTGTAAATTCTCAAAAAGTATCATTATAATGCAAAATTTACAAAATATATGAAACTTCAAAATTACTTTAATATGCACACAAATATGCCAAAAATGACCTAAATATGCATAGTCATACTAAATATGCTACAATAGTTGAAAATTTCCTAAATATGCAGTTATAGGCCTATGCACAATAAAAGCCCTTCCATTTTCAACAGGATGCTTGGAATCGGGTTTAAATTAGCCGGGAACCTGAAATAATGCAAAGGGGAAAAATATGACATGTCATAGAAATTCGCCCCCTAATTATCATGTTTAACGCGATGTTCTGTGTTCGTAAGTTTTATTATAAGTTATAAGCGTCTCACTCAACAAAAGTATAATAAAGACAAATCTTCCGAACGTTTTCTTTATAAGTTAAGTAAGGCCTACTATGTTCAAGATGATTATATTATGAGTAATTTATGACACAATAAGTTTTGCTTGTCCTGACTTATTAAGTACCAGTATGGAACTTAATGAGATTGTGTGTGGGGACGGGAAAAAAGTCTGTCCGTCTGTCCGTCCGTCCGTCCGTGTGTCTGTATGCGCGATAATTCAAATACGCTTAATCGGATTTTAACGAAACTTGGTATACCCATTTATAATGTTCATGGGAAGAACCCTATTGATATTGGACCAAATCGGTTTTCCGGTACCGGAGTAATCTCCAATTTAGTGCCTATTTTAATAGTATTATATTAGAAAGGCGTCATAATTCAAATACGCTTTATCGGATTTTCATGAAATTTGGTATACCTATTTATGACGTCTATGAGAAGTAACCTATTGAATTTGGACCTAATCGGTTTACCGGTACCGGAGTAAACCCCAATTTAGTGTCTATTTTAAATACGCGGTAACTCAAATACGCTTTATCGGATTTTCATGAAACTTGGTATATGCATTTATAATGTCCACGGGAATACGTAGGCTATATTGACACTGGATAAAATCGGTTGACCGGTATCGGAGTAATGGGCAATTTAGTGCCTATTTTATGGTAATATATTATAACAAATGCAAATCTGTTATTTTGACTACATATCGTTTTACGGCCTTGGAATTTGCAATAGTGAGCCATGACACATTGTTTATCAAACTAGTCAGATGTTTACTTCGTTCAACAATTTGATTACTGTTATATACAGAAGATATATTACTCTGAAATAATTAGGCCTACATAGGCTACATTAAGTGGAGTTCATCACCTGTGTATTTTGTGAAATTTTAACATATTTTATGAATGTCTTATATCAGTGCATACGAGTTTGAATTAAGGTTAAGTGTGAAACTTTAGATCTTTGATATTGATATTGATAGCAGGCTTGATTGATTCGTTTCTTCATAACGATGTCAGTGTAGGATAAATAATAATGTAAATAAAAGATTTAAAACAACTAGCCATTGAATGTTGATATTATATTGTGCATTCCATGGATATGTAGACTACCGATATTTACATTAGGATATATTGTAATGTGAGTATTTTTCTTATTCGTTCCTGTGCAGCAATATACCTAATGTAATTCCTGACAGATAGATTTCATATTGACTTTTTATCCATGCATAACCTTTAACGCTGCTTTAAACTTGAAACAGCCATGTAGGCTATCAGCGAATCGTAGGCCTATTGCATCATTATTATATTATTATTATTATTATTATTGCCAGCGCATTTTGTTTCTGGAGTTTGATGGAATTAAAGCTACCACTTTAATTAAGCAGCAACACATAAATAAATAATATGGGAGAATCAAAGCAAGTACTACGGGCTAAAGGGGAATAAGAGAAAGTAGAGTAAAATAATACTAGCACTCCTAACCAGACTGATTACTGGGAATCTTTCAATAGCTAGCATACAATTTCTATAGGCACACTATGGGATATTGGCGTCAAGTATTCATAACTTGTGCACAAGTCTTTTCATAAGTTTTTACTGCCATTATACTGCCATGGGAGAGAAAGAAGGTATTAAAGAATGAATGAAGAATTCTCAGAATATGGATTTGGGAAAAGACCTAGCGCTTTACCCGGAACCTGCCTGCAGGCACACGCTATGCTAGGAGTTCAAGAAGCATTAATATGCGGGGGAAGAAATAGCCAATGACCATTAGTTTTAGAAGTGTAAAACATGATTTTTGCTCTAAGGAAAGAGATGATTAGCTGTAAGGAATATCATGAATATTGGAAGGGGATTGAGTCAGTTGGTGGTGAAACGAATGCATTTACCGACACTGTGCAACTGGACTGAGGGTCCGACTGGACGCATAATCGCGTACTGTCCCTCGTTGCAACTTTATATTGTCTTATTGGCAGTTAATCGCCAATTCGACTGTTTTGATTCTAAACGCTGTGCAGGTGAGGGTTATATTAAAACCTTACACCACTTTAAGACAACTGTTGCTTATACAAGTCAGATTTACGACTGGTACAGTAAATTCAGTGTGTGAAACGCAGTAAGTACATTACGACCTTCAAGGGCATAAATAGGCCAGTGATATCACAAATCAGTGTAGAACATAAAATATATTCGTGAAGCTACCAATATTGCCAGACTGACTTTCTTCCGCTCCGCAATATAAACTATTGTTATTGAACACTTGTGAATTAATTTGTTTCTGGTAAAATAAACATTCTTAAACCCACTATATACCTCACTGTTGTGAATATATGAAGAGTAATTTAGAACCTTACCACACCCTATAATATGCCCCGAGAAATGTAAAGAGGTAAATCTCGTTGTTCGCGACTGAAGCTGCCGTGGTACACAAACATATAAATTCAGTGGGACCCAATAAAACATTTTTATTCCCCTAAATTCAAAATATATGAGCGAACTGCTACATAGAAATGGCACCCAGATCCGCTACATAGAAATGGCGCCCAACGTGGGGCTTCGAAGTGAATAGGGGCTAAATAGAAAAGAACAGTAATATAGTCAAAAAAATAACTACTACGCACATTACTAAGAATAGGCTTCATAGAGTAACGCAAGAATAGTGTCATAGAAAGCACAGAACAATTTAAAAAAAAAATTTCAAAAATCCAAACCTACCCGAGGGAAAAGACATTACAAGAATAAAAACAATTAAGAGGGAAATAGAACAGTAATCGAGGACAACAGGAGCAGGGCAGCGATCAAAAAAAATCGATAAGACGAGGGATAAATAGATAGGAGCAGGGCATCGCATGACATTACATTTACATCACATCTCATCACGTCACATCACAACAAACAAGCAGATGGCAACCCCAGACCAGACCAGAAGGACGGAAGGATGATCAGTTTCAAACGGATAAGTCCAAAAAGAAAATCTTGTTTAAAAGTGCAATATTTAAATGTATAATTCTTGTACTGTGAATCTAGTTATAAGAGGGTCAGTGTGCATGAAAATGTCTGATACTGAAATGTGTGTAGGGAAAATATGTATTGGAGATTGAAATGCCAAAACTGCGCAACGGGAAAATTGTGTTAGTTAAAATGGGTTCAAATGAGATTCAGTTAGGGCAGGACTTGTTAAGTGGGAGTGAATTAGAGAATTTTCAGAACAACATTAGCATGGAGGGAGAAAATAGTAGCCAGGACAGTGGTAGCCAGGTAGAAGGGACTGAAGTTCAAACTCCAGTAGAAATTGTGGAAAATCAAAATGTGGGAATTCAAAATGTAAATAAAGAGGGAGATATGATGTTGATGATGCAGCAAATGCTAATGGAGAAACTAGGGGAATTAAAAGCAAGTTCTGATAAAGTAACTCAGGAACTGGGAGAAATAAAAGAAAGCTCAGAAAAATTAAGTGGGGAAATCAAAGAAAGCTCTGAGAAACTAGGGGAATTAAAAGAAAGCTCTAAAACGTTAAAAAAAAATTTGATCAGTTTCAGACGGATGTCAAGAATATGAATGACCGATTAGAAGGGAAAATTCAAAATGTTGAGGTTAGGCTTGAAAAAAATCATAAAGAACTTGATAAGAAAATAAATGATGTAAATCAGGAGTTAGGAACGAGGGTAAATAATTTGGTCAAAGCAAATGAAGAACAAAACAAAAAGATGGAAGATCGGTTAACTAAGGTAGTAACAGGGGATCTAAATATTGTTGAGGAAAATTTTCAGGGGAAATTAAAAAGCATAGAGGAAAATACACGCAGAGAGCTTGAAAACATACAAGTAAGTACTAAAACTAGAAATGAAAACTTGGAAATAAAAATCCTAGAAAAAGTAAAAAGTTTTGAAGGCACGTTATCTGATAAAATAACGGTTATCGATAAGAAAGTTATTGGGTTAGCTAATAAAATTCATACTATGGAGAATGAACCTCTGGTCGGACGAAATAGTGATGACAATAGAAGAGCCAGCTTAGCCACAATAAATGTAACTAATGCTGAAATTTTAGCACGTAATGAAATTAGGAGTGATGGGCAGGGCACTTCAAGCGTCATGACTGAGTCGGACGACATGCGAAGTAATGCAGATTTAGGAAACCATACTGAATCGCAAATAGGACTACGTAACCAAATACACTGGTCACAAATATTAGGTAATGATTGGACCGCTCCAAAATTTAATGGGGAAGATCACGCTAATCCGCATCAATTCATTAGTGAGATGGACTCATACTTGAAATTAAGGGGAGTGCCTGAGGAATTTAAAATGGCAATAATCCAAAGAAGCTTAGTGGGGAAGTCGCGAGATTGGGCCCATTTTATATTAGCTAAGGGAATTAACTATGGGGAATTTAAGAAGTTGTTTATGGAACGCTACTGGAATTCAAGTCGGCAGAGTAACGCCAGAACAGAGTTGTATTCGGGGAGATATAACGAGGATTCAAACCGTACAATGTCAGAACACTTCATGATGGTAATTAAGTTGGCCCGGTCATTGGATACCAAACTTTCTGAAAAAGATATGCTGCAATTAGCCCTAAAGCAATTTAATAGAGAAATCTCTAATCATTTGATTGTTGCGCGACCCCAGACTCTTACTGAAGCGTTAGGATTGCTAACTGAATTCGAAGAGACAATAAAAAGAGAGAAGCCATATGACGGTAAGAAATTCGATCGTGGAGTTCGAAATGAAATTCCGAATGAGAGGGGGAGAAATGAAAATTATGCAGGCAGGAATGATGCGTATAATAGGCCTAGCGGCAGAAGTTATCCTAATACGCAAGGATATAAACAGGACAATAATGGCAGGAGTAATAATTATAATCAGAATTATTCAGGAAACCGACAAGGAAGGAATAATTCAGACTACAGACAAAATCAGGGAGTTCAAAATAACTCGCGGTTTGAAAATACAAACAAGAGCGGAATGAACACACCGCAGGTAAATCACATTGCATTTGTAGGGTCAGAGCCAGGGCGAGGAAGTTATACACAAAGGAATGGTGAAGTAGTGCAAGGTCGGTACATAGGCTATGAAACTGACAGGTCTGAGAGGGGTGAATCTCAGGTAGGCAGTTCACTTAACCCGGAAGCTAGGGAAGACCTAAATGACTGTGATCGCGCAACTATGCAAATTGATGAAAATAGGCCTAATGGAGAGAGGGTAGAGATGAACGGAGCATATTAATGATCATATATGTATTGACAAGTAAGCCGTGCTAAATAAGAGAAATACTCAAGGTAGATAAAATCTTAATAAAGCAATTAGGACACAAAATGTAAATAAACGTAAACAAATATTAATAACATGAACAGATGCTGAAGTTATGTCAAAACAAATATAAAGAAATAAACATTTTAATGGTAACCTTACAATTTGAAGGATATGATAGATAAAGAACTTAGTCCATTCTATTGATATTATTCTGATACTTTACGGAAATGTAATGAAAGGCGTAGACTCGAGAAAATAATCGAAGAACAAATAAAGATGGTATTATTGAAGTTCCCTTTCCATATATAATTTGAGTGATTGAAAATTGAAAGCTCCGAAGATTTAAAATGAAGGCAATCCGAGATGAATTTTATTGATGTCGTAGGCGGGTATAACCCTACGAATGAAGTTGTTATTATTACCGTTGTAGGCAAAAGCAGCCCAACGAAGGAAGTTATTAATGTTGCAGGCAAAAGGGCCCAACAATTAATATTATTATGGGATCAGCGGAAGGACCGCGATTCGATATCGACGAAGTTATTGCTGTTTATGAAGTTAGTGACACTTTGATGAAGAGGTGTGAGTCAGTAAAAAGGGATTGCAAATTTAATATGTTTGGAGCGAAAGATAAATTGATCACTAGGATTATAATAACGACGGGGATGGAAATATCACGATAGACATGAAAAATCATAAAGAAAAAGAGGATGGGAAAATTAGTTAAGGACCACGAATGTTTAAAATGTTTTATAATTATTACATTGATGCTAAGAAAATAACGCTTGGTAGTAGGGGATTACCTCATAAAAGAGTAAAATGGAGTCACAGTAACCTCAGCATTTATAAACAAATTTTGAAGGATAAAAGAAATAATACTACTTACATTTTGTGAAAAAAGAATTACTAAGAAATATTAAGTCTACTAGGGGAGATAATTATGGAAGCATGGATTCTTATCGATATTGTATCTATTCATAAAGTATGTTAGCAATCTACTACTAAATCATTAGCGTAAGTTCAGAAAAGTAAACAAATAATTAACGACAACAGTATGGTTGATCAGAATTGCATTACTTAGCGTAAAATTGTGTATTAAGTGCAATGAAAAAAAAATTATGTTATAGTGTGGATGTGACCGGGAATAAGTACGTGTGGCAGTTACTTATATCAAGTTCTTTTAGTATAATCATGGGACTGCACAAAGAAATCCAGTGCTTTATATATTAAAAGTTTAGTGAAAATTTATAGATGTGTTAGTTATAATGTAGAAGACTCTTGTCAATAAATCCGACAGTTATGATATCACAATAAGGACTATGCTAATAAATCTGGCATTTTATATATTTTTTTAGTGAAGCTAAATTCGCTAGGAATAAAATTGTAAACATAAAATTTTAGTGTAATCTCATTAATATTGGTGTTAGGTAACAGTTGAATATAATAGGATTAGAGTAAACTCAAGATTCCGGGGGTGAAGTATGCATTGCATGGTACGTATTGTAACTGTTGATTTAAGTTTAGATAAGAGGTTCATTCATTCATTATGAAAGGGAGAGGCGAAATGGGTCAGAGGCGCTGTCAGACTAAAGGGTCAGGTAGTGGACACAGGTGATTACAGGGTTGCCAAACGGTTACCAGGAGCTGAACTATTTTCTG
>CAXKWD010000330.1:0-20000 GCA_964059195.1 Ectobius pallidus
TTAGTTAAAACTGTGTTCTTTTACGGCCTTTCTGCAATATAATGTCTTTTGTTTCCAAGGAAATTTATACCATTATAAGCTCGACAGTTAAAACTGTCGATGGAGACGACCGCTCCCCTGACAAGCGGATGGGACTTAGAAATTTTCTCAAGAGTGGTTTTTATTTTATTTTTCCGAAAGTTTCTTTTATGCTGCTCGTGTGGGGAATTTAAATAGATGTTTTTTTTACCGAAACGAATTTTTTCGTCCGAGGCGTTTTTGAGAGTTCGACCCCCGTTTCTCGTAAACTATGGGATATTTTTGTTGTTTTTGTGCAGGGTTTTATTCGCAAGGAAAAGTTATGCCTTTTGTCCGTGGGGAGTTTTTATGTAGCAGGCAGTTAAAACGGTTTTTTTTTTCGATTTTTCTAAAAATAATGCGCCTTTTCATGTTGTTATTGCATGTATTTTGTTTCCAAGGCAATTAAAACTTTTAACAGTATAATCTCAACAATGTCTTTTGTTTCCAAGGAAATTTATACGTTTCCAAGGAAATTTATACGATTATAAGCCCGACAGTTAAAACGACAATGTCTTAGGCCTAAAACTGTAAAATCTAAAAGTCGGCTTTTATCAGTACGCTCCGAAGATTGTGTAACTACTTTTTTGTTATGTTTTAGTTAAAACTGTGTTCTTTTACGGCCTTTCTGCAATATAATGTCTTTTGTTTCCAAGGAAATTTATACCATTATAAGCTCGACAGTTAAAACTGTCGATGGAGACGACCGCTCCCCTGACAAGCGGATGGGACTTAGAAATTTTCTCAAGAGTGGTTTTTATTTTATTTTTCCGAAAGTTTCTTTTATGCTGCTCGTGTGGGGAATTTAAATAGATGTTTTTTTTACCGAAACGAATTTTTTCGTCCGAGGCGTTTTTGAGAGTTCGACCCCCGTTTCTCGTAAACTATGGGATATTTTGTTGTTTTTGTGCAGGGTTTTATTCGCAAGGAAAAGTTATGCCTTTTGTCCGTGGGGAGTTTTTATGTAGCAGGCAGTTAAAACGGTTTTTTTTTTCGATTTTTCTAAAAATAATGCGCCCTTTTCATGTTGTTATTGCATGTATTTTGTTTCCAAGGCAATTAAAACTTTTAACAGTATAATCTCAACAATGTCTTTTGTTTCCAAGGAAATTTATACGTTTCCAAGGAAATTTATACGATTATAAGCCCGACAGTTAAAACGACAATGTCTTAGGCCTAAAACTGTAAAATCTAAAAGTCGGCTTTTATCAGTACGCTCCGAAGATTGTGTAACTACTTTTTTGTTATGTTTTAGTTAAAACTGTGTTCTTTTACGGCCTTTCTGCAATATAATGTCTTTTGTTTCAAAGGGAATTTATACGATTATAAGCTCTACAAACTAAGAACGGCCATGCACCGAATGTGTAATCTTAACAATGTATATGGTTTCCAAGGAAATTTATACGATTATAAGCTCAACAGTTAAAAGTGCGTTGCTATTGTATGTATTTTGTTTCAAAACTGTTAACAGTATAATCTCTACAATGTCTTTTGTTTCCATGGAAATCTACATGTTTATAAGCTGTATGTCTTTTGTTTCCAAGGCCTAAAACTGTAAAATCCAAAAGTCTGAATGCTAAAAACACTTTTTCCATATCGAAGGATCAAAAAGCAAAATGCAGTTAAAAAAAGGCAGTTAAAACTGCTAACAGTATAATCTCAACAATGTATTTTGTTTTGCTTCGCAATGATAGGAAGAGCCGACATCTAAGAATGAAACGACAAAGGCCTAAAACTGTAAAATTCAAAAGTCTGATGATAATAACACTTCTTTCTCCACTTTTTTTTCAGACTTTTGACTTTTATCAGTATGCTCCTCTGCTTGTATAACTTCATTTTTTTGTTTGAGTAAAAACTCTGTTTTTTTACGGCCTTTCTGCAATATAACCTCAACAATGTCTTTTGTTTCAAAGGAAATTTATACGATTGTAAGCTCGACAGTTAAAACTGTAAAAGCCAAATGTCTGCCACTTTTTTCTCCACTTATAAGTCGAATTAAATGTTAACAGTATAATCTCAACAATGTCTTTTGTTTGCAAGGAAATTTATACGATTATAAGCCGTCCCTCCCCTTGATAAACGCCGCTTTTTAAAACCACCATTTTAAGCAATAAAAAATATTACCTAGAATTCTATATAAGAGTTCACAAAGTATTAAAGGCTTACATACTAATATTATTACACATTTATATTAGAAAAAAAAATTCGACTACCCTATCTGGTTTCGAACCGGGGATCTTAAGTTCTCTTAGCCGAAGTGCTAACCGCCAGACCACAATATCGGAAGTTGAGGAACAAGCCATTACTCGAGTATTTAAAGACAGAAAATTCGCCTTTCTCGGCGTTTTTCAAGTCTAATTTTTTAATTATTTCGAACGCTCTTTCGGTTTGCCAAGCAAGGATTTGATATAGGTGCTATGTTATATAAACTACATCTCCGTAGGAATTATTTTTCACTATTTTTTTTCGCTATTGAGGAAAAATAGAAATTTATAATGGACGAATTTACTCAGCGGATATCATGTATAGTAAATGCGTAACATTTTTTTTTTTTTTTTTTTTTTTTTTAACTCGGATCCGTCGCACGCGACCGACGGAGCGAAATCTTATATTTCAACATTCCTTTTATGCAGGACGCCTAGCGAATAAAAAAACTTTTCTTTTTGTACGTATGACTTTTTTTCGTCCGGGGCCGGATAATCTGGTTATTTCGTTTTTCCGACCGTCATATCGACCCCCGATATCTCGTAAACTATGCGACCTAGCGAAATTGTTATAATAGACTTTTTTACTCAGAATCCAAAATTACGAAACACGTCTTTTACGGTTTTTCGCTACGAAGAAGCATAAAATAGTTATTTTTGTCCTTCCGAATTATTGGCCTTTTTCTGAGTTCTTAAGAGCTGAAAATTAAAAAGAAATTACTTTTTGGAATTTTCCTTTGGTTTATAGCCTAAAACCTATATGTATATTATATTATATTATATACTATTATCACAGCATATTCATATTCATATTAAGAATGTGTTTCTTTTCGAATTTCATATTTCGCGGGACGATTCATCTCGCTGATTGTAGCCACCTGTTACAGTCTTCGTGAACTAACTAGCTAGAGTACTCCCATCTATGGGAGTATAGCTGAACTAACTCTGGAAAACTGACAGATGGTAAGCTTCCAACAAGTTAGTTTGAATATATATAAATATATACATATATATATATATATATATATATATATATTATTGTTAAAAATTAAAAAAGAAAGATCTATATATAGTGGTTCACGCAATTTCCAATAGTTCAAAATAAAAAAGAACTTTTACCACTTTTCTAAACGCAGCTATTTAAAACAATTTTAAGCGATTATAAATACGTCAGAATTCTAAGTGTGAGTTCAAAAAAATTATAGGGTTACATACTAATATTAAAACACATTTATATATATATAAAAAAAAACATTCACCCGCCGGGAATCGAACCCTGACCCCCCGAATCCCCCCGATTCGTTTGCCATTATCCTACCCACTTCACCACCGTTACCTTAGAACACAAGCACTCAGGGAGGTGACATATCACGCCCATTACAATCGGTTGGGACTTTGAAATTTTCTCAAGAGTGATTTTTATTTATTTTTTCCGAAAATTTATTTCATGCTGTTCGTATGTGGAATTTAAAAAGATGTTTTTTTTACCGAAATGAATTTTTTCGTCCGAGGCGTTTTTGAGAGTTCGACCCCCGTTTTCTCGTAAACTATGGGATATTTTTGTTGTTTTTGTGCAGGGTTTTATTCGCAAGGAAAAGTTATGCCTTTTGTCCGTGGGGAGTTTTTATGTAGCAGGCAGTTAAAACGGTTTTTTTTTCGATTTTTCTAAAAATAATGCGCCTTTTCATGTTGTTATTGCATGTATTTTGTTTCCAAGGCAATTAAAACTTTTAACAGTATAATCTCAACAATGTCTTTTGTTTCCAAGGAAATTTATACGTTTCCAAGGAAATTTATACGATTATAAGCCCGACAGTTAAAACGACAATGTCTTAGGCCTAAAACTGTAAAATCTAAAAGTCGGCTTTTATCAGTACGCTCCGAAGATTGTGTAACTACTTTTTTGTTATGTTTTAGTTAAAACTGTGTTCTTTTACGGCCTTTCTGCAATATAATGTCTTTTGTTTCCAAGGAAATTTATACCATTATAAGCTCGACAGTTAAAACTGTCGATGGAGACGACCGCTCCCCTGACAAGCGGATGGGACTTAGAAATTTTCTCAAGAGTGGTTTTTATTTTATTTTTCCGAAAGTTTCTTTTATGCTGCTCGTGTGGGGAATTTAAATAGATGTTTTTTTTACCGAAACGAATTTTTTCGTCCGAGGCGTTTTTGAGAGTTCGACCCCCGTTTTCTCGTAAACTATGGGATATTTTTGTTGTTTTTGTGCAGGGTTTTATTCGCAAGGAAAAGTTATGCCTTTTGTCCGTGGGGAGTTTTTATGTAGCAGGCAGTTAAAACGGTTTTTTTTTCGATTTTTCTAAAAATAATGCGCCTTTTCATGTTGTTATTGCATGTATTTTGTTTCCAAGGCAATTAAAACTTTTAACAGTATAATCTCAACAATGTCTTTTGTTTCCAAGGAAATTTATACGTTTCCAAGGAAATTTATACGATTATAAGCCCGACAGTTAAAACGACAATGTCTTAGGCCTAAAACTGTAAAATCTAAAAGTCGGCTTTTATCAGTACGCTCCGAAGATTGTGTAACTACTTTTTTGTTATGTTTTAGTTAAAACTGTGTTCTTTTACGGCCTTTCTGCAATATAATGTCTTTTGTTTCAAAGGGAATTTATACGATTATAAGCTCTACAAACTAAGAACGGCCATGCACCGAATGTGTAATCTTAACAATGTATATGGTTTCCAAGGAAATTTATACGATTATAAGCTCAACAGTTAAAAGTGCGTTGCTATTGTATGTATTTTGTTTCAAAACTGTTAACAGTATAATCTCTACAATGTCTTTTGTTTCCATGGAAATCTACATGTTTATAAGCTGTATGTCTTTTGTTTCCAAGGCCTAAAACTGTAAAATCCAAAAGTCTGAATGCTAAAAACACTTTTTCCATATCGAAGGATCAAAAAGCAATGCAGTTAAAAAAAAGGCAGTTAAAACTGCTAACAGTATAATCTCAACAATGTATTTTGTTTTGCTTCGCAATGATAGGAAGAGCCGACATCTAAGAATGAAACGACAAAGGCCTAAAACTGTAAAATTCAAAAGTCTGATGATAATAACACTTCTTTCTCCACTTTTTTTTCAGACTTTTGACTTTTATCAGTATGCTCCTCTGCTTGTATAACTTCATTTTTTTGTTTGAGTAAAAACTCTGTTTTTTTACGGCCTTTCTGCAATATAACCTCAACAATGTCTTTTGTTTCAAAGGAAATTTATACGATTGTAAGCTCGACAGTTAAAACTGTAAAAGCCAAATGTCTGCCACTTTTTTCTCCACTTATAAGTCGAATTAAATGTTAACAGTATAATCTCAAAATTGTCTTTTGTTTCCACGGAAATCTATATGTTTATAAGCCATATATGCTAAGGACTAACCGCAATGAATCACAATTATTAGCATTATCTCCTTAATTATGCGTCCTAGCGAAATTTCCGTAATAGACATTTTTACTCGCAATCGAAAATTACGAAACACGTCTTTCGCCGTTTTTTAATACGACGAAGCATAAACGAGTTATTTACGACTTTCCGAATTATAACGATTATTAACATTATCTCGTAAACTACGCGTCCTAGCGAAATTATTATAATAGACATTTTTACTCGCAATCGAAAGTTACGAAACACGGTATCAACCGTTTTTCAATGCCATGAAGCGTAACCGAGATATTTACGCTTTCCCGAATTATGCTGTATTTTTCAAACGAATAATTATAAGACATGGAAAACCGCGTAAAACGGATCCTACGAGCTAGCAGTAAGACCCATTATTTATTGGTGTCGTTTTTTTCGCGAAGCGAAAAAAACGACACCAATAAATAATGGGTCTACTGGAAGGGACTCCGAGTTTTTTTCAAAATTGACCAAATTTTTTTTTTCATTTCCCAAAGTTTATTTTATACCGGTCGTATGGGGAATCGAAAGACATGTTTTTTTTGCCGATATCCCTTTTCTCGTGCGAGGCGTTTTTCGACGGTCGGGCCCGGCCAGCTCGTAAACCGTGACGTTTATCGAAATTTTTACCGTACGCTTTTTTACTCGAAATCGAAAGTTACGAAACACGTTTTTCGCCGTTTTTTAATACGACGAAGCATAATCGAGCTATTTACGATTTTGCGAAACACGCTGTAATATTAAGACGAAAAATGTAAAAAATTTAAAATCCACACTAAACGGACGCTACAGGCCTATATTAATCCTCCGTATGGGAAGAGAACGTTTTTTTCCAAAAATAAGAGCAACAATTTAATGCAAGGGTTTTCGCCTTCCGACTCCACCGAAGCATTGGCCCTCTGGATGCCGGGGCTCTGCCCGATGCAAAAGAGCCCACCTTCCCCTCTGCCGAGATCACCGAAGGCTTCCCCTCTTCGGCAGAGCCGAACCGTCCGATGGACGAGACAACTCGCTCCCCTTCCAAGCGGCGGGGGACTCGCGAACATCGAGGAGGCCGACCTGCCCGTAAAAAGCGAGCCTCTCCTTCCCCCTTCCGCGATCGCCGAAATCTTCCTGTCCTCTGCACGGCCTTCGTCGCCGATGTTCAGGACAACTCGCTCCCCTGACAAGCGGTCGGGACTTAGAAATTTTCTCAAGAGTGGTTTTTATTTTATTTTTCCGAAAGTTTCTTTTATGCTGCTCGTGTGTGGGAATTTAAAAAGATGTTTTTTTTACCGAAATGAATTTTTTCGTCCGAGGCGTTTTTGAGAGTTCGACCCCCGTTTTCTCGTAAACTATGGGATATTTTTGTTGTTTTTGTGCAGGGTTTTATTCGCAAGGAAAAGTTATGCCTTTTGTCCGTGGGGAGTTTTTATGTAGCAGGCAGTTAAAACGGTTTTTTTTTCGATTTTTCTAAAAATAATGCGCCTTTTCATGTTGTTATTGCATGTATTTTGTTTCCAAGGCAATTAAAACTTTTAACAGTATAATCTCAACAATGTCTTTTGTTTCCAAGGAAATTTATACGTTTCCAAGGAAATTTATACGATTATAAGCCCGACAGTTAAAACGACAATGTCTTAGGCCTAAAACTGTAAAATCTAAAAGTCGGCTTTTATCAGTACGCTCCGAAGATTGTGTAACTACTTTTTTGTTATGTTTTAGTTAAAACTGTGTTCTTTTACGGCCTTTCTGCAATATAATGTCTTTTGTTTCCAAGGAAATTTATACCATTATAAGCTCGACAGTTAAAACTGTCGATGGAGACGACCGCTCCCCTGACAAGCGGATGGGACTTAGAAATTTTCTCAAGAGTGGTTTTTATTTTATTTTTCCGAAAGTTTCTTTTATGCTGCTCGTGTGGGGAATTTAAATAGATGTTTTTTTTACCGAAACGAATTTTTTCGTCCGAGGCGTTTTTGAGAGTTCGACCCCCGTTTCTCGTAAACTATGGGATATTTTTGTTGTTTTTGTGCAGGGTTTTATTCGCAAGGAAAAGTTATGCCTTTTGTCCGTGGGGAGTTTTTATGTAGCAGGCAGTTAAAACGGTTTTTTTTTCGATTTTTCTAAAAATAATGCGCCTTTTCATGTTGTTATTGCATGTATTTTGTTTCCAAGGCAATTAAAACTTTTAACAGTATAATCTCAACAATGTCTTTTGTTTCCAAGGAAATTTATACGTTTCCAAGGAAATTTATACGATTATAAGCCCGACAGTTAAAACGACAATGTCTTAGGCCTAAAACTGTAAAATCTAAAAGTCGGCTTTTATCAGTACGCTCCGAAGATTGTGTAACTACTTTTTTGTTATGTTTTAGTTAAAACTGTGTTCTTTTACGGCCTTTCTGCAATATAATGTCTTTTGTTTCAAAGGGAATTTATACGATTATAAGCTCTACAAACTAAGAACGGCCATGCACCGAATGTGTAATCTTAACAATGTATATGGTTTCCAAGGAAATTTATACGATTATAAGCTCAACAGTTAAAAGTGCGTTGCTATTGTATGTATTTTGTTTCAAAACTGTTAACAGTATAATCTCTACAATGTCTTTTGTTTCCATGGAAATCTACATGTTTATAAGCTGTATGTCTTTTGTTTCCAAGGCCTAAAACTGTAAAATCCAAAAGTCTGAATGCTAAAAACACTTTTTCCATATCGAAGGATCAAAAAGCAATGCAGTTAAAAAAAAGGCAGTTAAAACTGCTAACAGTATAATCTCAACAATGTATTTTGTTTTGCTTCGCAATGATAGGAAGAGCCGACATCTAAGAATGAAACGACAAAGGCCTAAAACTGTAAAATTCAAAAGTCTGATGATAATAACACTTCTTTCTCCACTTTTTTTTCAGACTTTTGACTTTTATCAGTATGCTCCTCTGCTTGTATAACTTCATTTTTTTGTTTGAGTAAAAACTCTGTTTTTTTACGGCCTTTCTGCAATATAACCTCAACAATGTCTTTTGTTTCAAAGGAAATTTATACGATTGTAAGCTCGACAGTTAAAACTGTAAAAGCCAAATGTCTGCCACTTTTTTCTCCACTTATAAGTCGAATTAAATGTTAACAGTATAATCTCAAAATTGTCTTTTGTTTCCACGGAAATCTATATGTTTATAAGCCATATATGCTAAGGACTAACCGCAATGAATCACAATTATTAGCATTATCTCCTTAATTATGCGTCCTAGCGAAATTTTCGTAATAGACATTTTTACTCGCAAAAGAAAATTACGAAACACGTCTTTCGCCGTTTTTTAATACGACGAAGCATAAACGTGTTATTTACGACTTTCCGAATTATAACGATTATTAACATTATCTCGTAAACTACGCGTCCTAGCGAAATTATTATAATAGACATTTATACGATTATGAAACACGTCTTTCGCCGATTTTTAATACGATGAAGCATAATCGATTTATTTGCGTTTTTACGAATCACACTGTACTTTTCAAATAAAGTTTAAAAAAAAATTAACAATCAACCCTAAATATATTATACCAGCCCATAATTATCCTCAATATGTAAAAATACGTATTTTCGAAAAATAAAAAAATTCCATTAAAAAGTAAGCCACCCGCTTTGGACTTTAGAAGAAAGAAAACATCACGGAAGCCTTTACCCTCGCAATGCTGCTGCCCTGCCTAATAGGCACGAGCGCCGTCTTCCCCTCTACCGAGATCCCCGAAGGCTTCCCCTCTTCAGTACAGCCGCCGTGGCCGATGGAGAGGTCCGCTCCCCTTACAAGCGGTTGGGACTTAGAAATTTTCTTAAGAGTGATTTTTATTTTATTTTTCCGAAAGTTTCTTTTATGCTGTTCGTGTGTGGAATTAAAAAACATGTTTTTTTTCACTGATTTGATTTTTTTGTGCGAGGCGTTTTTGACCGGTCGAACACGGTTATCTCGTAAACTATGCGTCCTACCGAAATTATTATAATAAATATTTTTACTCACAATCGAAAATTATGAAACACGTCTTTCGCCGATTTTTAATACGATGAAGCATAATCGATTTATTTGCGTTTTTACGAATCACACTGTACTTTTCAAATAAAGTTAAAAAAAAATTAACAATCAACCCTAAATATATTATACCAGCCCATAATTATCCTCAATATGTAAAAATACGTATTTTCGAAAAATAAAAAAATTCCATTAAAAAGTAAGCCACCCGCTTTGGACTTTAGAAGAAAGAAAACATCACGGAAGCCTTTACCCTCGCAATGCTGCTGCCCTGCCTAATAGGCACGAGCGCCGTCTTCCCCTCTACCGAGATCCCCGAAGGCTTCCCCTCTTCAGTACAGCCGCCGTGGCCGATGGAGAGGTCCGCTCCCCTTACAAGCGGTTGGGACTTAGAAATTTTCTTAAGAGTGATTTTTATTTTATTTTTCCGAAAGTTTCTTTTATGCTGTTCGTGTGTGGAATTAAAAAACATGTTTTTTTTCACTGATTTGATTTTTTTGTGCGAGGCGTTTTTGACCGGTCGAACACGGTTATCTCGTAAACTATGCGTCCTACCGAAATTATTATAATAAATATTTTTACTCACAATCGAAAATTATGAAACACGTCTTTCGCCGATTTTTAATACGATGAAGCATAATCGATTTATTTGCGTTTTTACGAATCACACTGTACTTTTCAAATAAAGTTTAAAAAAAAATTAACAATCAACCCTAAATATATTATACCAGCCCATAATTATCCTCAATATGTAAAAATACGTATTTTCGAAAAATAAAAAAATTCCATTAAAAAGTAAGCCACCCGCTTTGGACTTTAGAAGAAAGAAAACATCACGGAAGCCTTTACCCTCGCAATGCTGCTGCCCTGCCTAATAGGCACGAGCGCCGTCTTCCCCTCTACCGAGATCCCCGAAGGCTTCCCCTCTTCAGTACAGCCGCCGTGGCCGATGGAGAGGTCCGCTCCCCTTACAAGCGGTTGGGACTTAGAAATTTTCTTAAGAGTGATTTTTATTTTATTTTTCCGAAAGTTTCTTTTATGCTGTTCGTGTGTGGAATTAAAAAACATGTTTTTTTTCACTGATTTGATTTTTTTGTGCGAGGCGTTTTTGACCGGTCGAACACGGTTATCTCGTAAACTATGCGTCCTACCGAAATTATTATAATAAATATTTTTACTCACAATCGAAAATTATGAAACACGTCTTTCGCCGATTTTTAATACGATGAAGCATAATCGATTTATTTGCGTTTTTACGAATCACACTGTACTTTTCAAATAAAGTTAAAAAAAAATTAACAATCAACCCTAAATATATTATACCAGCCCATAATTATCCTCAATATGTAAAAATACGTATTTTCGAAAAATAAAAAAATTCCATTAAAAAGTAAGCCACCCGCTTTGGACTTTAGAAGAAAGAAAACATCACGGAAGCCTTTACCCTCGCAATGCTGCTGCCCTGCCTAATAGGCACGAGCGCCGTCTTCCCCTCTACTGAGATCCCCGAAGGCTTCCCCTCTTCAGTACAGCCGCCGTGGCCGATGGAGAGGTCCGCTCCCCTTACAAGCGGTTGGGACTTAGAAATTTTCTTAAGAGTGATTTTTATTTTATTTTTCCGAAAGTTTCTTTTATGCTGTTCGTGTGTGGAATTAAAAAACATGTTTTTTTCACTGATTTGATTTTTTTGTGCGAGGCGTTTTTGACCGGTCGAACACGGTTATCTCGTAAACTATGCGTCCTACCGAAATTATTATAATAAATATTTTTACTCACAATCGAAAATTATGAAACACGTCTTTCGCCGATTTTTAATACGATGAAGCATAATCGATTTATTTGCGTTTTTACGAATCACACTGTACTTTTCAAATAAAGTTTAAAAAAAAATTAACAATCAACCCTAAATATATTATACCAGCCCATAATTATCCTCAATATGTAAAAATACGTATTTTCGAAAAATAAGAAAATTCCATTAAAATGTAAGCCCTCCGCTTTGGACTTAGAAGAAAGAAAACATCACGGAAGGCTCTGCCCTCGCAATGCGGCCGCCCTGCCCGATAGGCACGAGCGCCGTCTTCCCCTCTACCGAGATCCCCGAAGGCTTCCCCTCTTCAGTACAGCCGCCGTGGCCGATGGAGAGGTCCGCTCCCCTTACAAGCGGTTGGGACTTAGAAATTTTCTTAAGAGTGATTTTTATTTTATTTTTCCGAAAGTTTCTTTTATGCTGTTCGTGTGTGGAATTAAAAAACATGTTTTTTTTCACTGATTTGATTTTTTTGTGCGAGGCTTTTTTGACCGGTCGAACACGGTTATCTCGTAAACTATGCGTCCTACCGAAATTATTATAATAAATATTTTTACTCACAATCGAAAATTATGAAACACGTCTTTCGCCGATTTTTAATACGATGAAGCATAATCGATTTATTTGCGTTTTTACGAATCACACTGTACTTTTCAAATAAAGTTAAAAAAAAAATTAACAATCAACCCTAAATATATTATACCAGCCCATAATTATCCTCAATATGTAAAAATACGTATTTTCGAAAAATAAAAAAATTCCATTAAAAAGTAAGCCACCCGCTTTGGACTTAGAAGAAAGAAAACATCACGGAAGCCTTTACCCTCGCAATGCTGCTGCCCTGCCTAATAGGCACGAGCGCCGTCTTCCCCTCTACCGAGATCCCCGAAGGCTTCCCCTCTTCAGTACAGCCGCCGTGGCCGATGGAGAGGTCCGCTCCCCTTACAAGCGGTTGGGACTTAGAAATTTTCTTAAGAGTGATTTTTATTTTATTTTTCCGAAAGTTTCTTTTATGCTGTTCGTGTGTGGAATTAAAAAACATGTTTTTTTTCACTGATTTGATTTTTTTGTGCGAGGCGTTTTTGACCGGTCGAACACGGTTATCTCGTAAACTATGCGTCCTACCGAAATTATTATAATAAATATTTTTACTCACAATCGAAAATTATGAAACACATCTTTCGCCGATTTTTAATACGATGAAGCATAATCGATTTATTTGCGTTTTTACGAATCACACTGTACTTTTCAAATAAAGTTTAAAAAAAAATTAACAATCAACCCTAAATATATTATACCAGCCCATAATTATCCTCAATATGTAAAAATACGTATTTTCGAAAAATAAGAAAATTCCATTAAAATGTAAGCCCTCCGCTTTGGACTTAGAAGAAAGAAAACATCACGGAAGGCTCTGCCCTCGCAATGCGGCCGCCCTGCCCGATAGGCACGAGCGCCGTCTTCCCCTCTACCGAGATCCCCGAAGGCTTCCCCTCTTCAGTACAGCCGCCGTGGCCGATGGAGAGGTCCGCTCCCCTTACAAGCGGTTGGGACTTAGAAATTTTCTTAAGAGTGATTTTTATTTTATTTTTCCGAAAGTTTCTTTTATGCTGTTCGTGTGTGGAATTAAAAAACATGTTTTTTTTCACTGATTTGATTTTTTTGTGCGAGGCTTTTTTGACCGGTCGAACACGGTTATCTCGTAAACTATGCGTCCTACCGAAATTATTATAATAAATATTTTTACTCACAATCGAAAATTATGAAACACGTCTTTCGCCGATTTTTAATACGATGAAGCATAATCGATTTATTTGCGTTTTTACGAATCACACTGTACTTTTCAAATAAAGTTAAAAAAAAAATTAACAATCAACCCTAAATATATTATACCAGCCCATAATTATCCTCAATATGTAAAAATACGTATTTTCGAAAAATAAAAAAATTCCATTAAAAAGTAAGCCACCCGCTTTGGACTTTAGAAGAAAGAAAACATCACGGAAGCCTTTACTCTCGCAATGCTGCTGCCCTGCCTAATAGGCACGAGCGCCGTCTTCCCCTCTACCGAGATCCCCGAAGGCTTCCCCTCTTCAGTACAGCCGCCGTGGCCGATGGAGAGGTCCGCTCCCCTTACAAGCGGTTGGGACTTAGAAATTTTCTTAAGAGTGATTTTTATTTTATTTTTCCGAAAGTTTCTTTTATGCTGTTCGTGTGTGGAATTAAAAAACATGTTTTTTTTCACTGATTTGATTTTTTTGTGCGAGGCGTTTTTGACCGGTCGAACACGGTTATCTCGTAAACTATGCGTCCTACCGAAATTATTATAATAAATATTTTTACTCACAATCGAAAATTATGAAACACGTCTTTCGCCGATTTTTAATACGATGAAGCATAATCGATTTATTTGCGTTTTTACGAATCACACTGTACTTTTCAAATAAAGTTTAAAAAAAAATTAACAATCAACCCTAAATATATTATACCAGCCCATAATTATCCTCAATATGTAAAAATACGTATTTTCGAAAAATAAGAAAATTCCATTAAAATGTAAGCCCTCCGCTTTGGACTTGGAAGAAAGAAAACATCACGGAAGGCTCTGCCCTCGCAATGCGGCCGCCCTGCCCGATAGGCACGAGCGCCGTCTTCCCCTCTACCGAGATCCCCGAAGGCTTCCCCTCTTCAGCACAGCCGCCGTGGCCGATGGAGAGGACCGCTCCCCTTACAAGCGGTTGGGACTTTGAAATTTTCTTAAGAGTGATTTTTATTTTATTTTTCCGAAAGTTTCTTTTATGCTGTTCGTGTGGGGAATTAAAAAACATGTTTTTTTTCACTGATTTGATTTTTTTTTGCGAGGCGTTTTTGACCGGTCGAACACGGTTATCTCGTAAACTACGCGTCCTACCGAAATTATTATAATAAATATTTTTACTCGCAATCGAAAATTAGAAAACACGTCTTTCGCCGATTTTTAATACGATGAAGCATAATCGCTTTATTTGCGTTTTTACGAATCATATTGTACTTTTCAAATAAAAAATTTTTAAAAATTAATAATCACCCCTAAATATATTCTACGAGCCCATAATTATTCTTAATATGTAAAAATACGTATTTTCGAGAAATAATAATATTCCATTAGAAAGTGGGACTCCCGCTTTGGACTTAGAAGAAAAAACATCACGGAAGGCTTATACCCTCGCAATGCGGCCGCCCTGCCCGTTAGGCACGAGTGCCGCCTTCCCCTGATCGACGGCTAGAAGACGGAAACACCACCGAGAGCTTTACATTCTCGATGCGGCCGCCCTGCCCGATGCACAATAGCCGTTTCTTCCCCTGAACGCCGGCCGACGATTTCACCGAAGGTTTAACTTTTCTACCGTATCGGCATGTCCCGATAAAGTCTATTTCTCCGTACTTTGTTACTTGACATGCACACGAGCCAGAAGCCGCATTCAGGGAAGCCCATCTCCCAGCGGTGGCGGCCGGCGCAACGAGCCGGGCCGTCAGAATCGTTCCCCCGCACAAAACCAACCAGCCGCGGTGGGGACTGCAAAACCTATATTGTAGGAGGTGTGGGTTGGCAATTGTTTTGAATCAAGCTGTGCGGTGGTGTACTTGATGTTGTGGATAAGCCTCCTAGTCCACTTGAGGGAATAGTACCCCCAACCAGCGGCGTTCGCGCTAACAGCATCTCTGCGGCCGCTGGGACGACCATATGCAGAGCGCAGTTTTTTACGGAATGCAAACAACTCACCGTTCTCCGAGCGTGTGTGAATATCAGGTCTGTGTCAGAGACGGCGGCCTCTTGCGAAGGTGTCGGGGAGGTCGGCCGAGAAAGGTGTTTTTGAGTGTGTGATGCTTTTGGCATTCTTGTGGGAAATTGTGACAAATGCGAGAGAGAGTCGGGAGCTCGAACGTTGTCCGGCGGGACCCCGCCATCTGCCGGAGGCTTCGAGCTTGCCCGTTAATGAGAGAGTTCAATTGTTTCGGGAAGAATCCCGGAGGTACGGCGGGGCTTGGCCTCATTGAGAGTTCGTTGTGGGCTGAGGCGGGCATCCGGATATAAATAGGACCCTTGCGACCTCTTCCGTAAGGTGGTTCCGTGCCGGATGTCCATTATATAGCTTCGAAGGGGTGCAGGATTCCTCCATCATAGGGATGATCGCAAGCAATCTCAACACTGGCTTCCGATGGCCTATCCTCACAGTGTCTTTACCAGGCGGGCCGTGGGCGGATAGTATGGTCGCGGGAGCTGCCTGGGTTGTCCAAGATGGGTTTCGCTGGAGTAACGATGCCAACCCCGTGAAAAGGCGTTACCTTGCGGATTGGGTTGCTGTTGGGTGCTACCCAAGTCGGATGTCTCAGTCCGGGGCGTTCTCTCTTAAAAGAACGATTCAGCGGAATAAATCTCTCTCTCGGAGAAATGAAAAATCGCGGTGTTGGGGCCACCGCGTCACGTGTCCAAGTTTGAAAGACCGATGGAACGAAACAGAACCGAAGCTGCCGGCAGTGTTTAGGGGCCACTGTCGGCACGTAAGAACGAAAGGAAAGCTTCGGTGGCGGTGTTGCTTGTCACCGCCGGACACGTGAAGAAAGAAAGCGAAGGGAGTCCGAAGCAGACGGACGTCCCTCGCAACAAAATAAAAATAGTTCCCGGGCCCGAGGGCCCGCGGAAAACATCGTCGGTCACAATTTCCTTGAGGTGCCGCTTTGCGATTTATCGCAGTTCCCTGGTTGATCCTGCCAGTAGTCATATGCTTGTCTCAAAGATTAAGCCATGCATGTCTCAGTGCAAGCCAAAGTAAGGTGAAACCGCGAATGGCTCATTAAATCAGTTATGGTTCCTTAGATGGTAGACAGTTACTTGGATAACTGTGGTAATTCTAGAGCTAATACATGCAACTCGGTCCCGACCGGAGACGGAAGGGACGCTTTTATTAGATCAAAACCAATCGGGCGCTCGCGTCCGTTTGCCTTGGTGACTCTGAATAAATTGTGGCAGATCGCACGGTCTTTGTACCGGCGACGCATCTTTCAAATGTCTGCCTTATCAACTGTCGATGGTAGGTTCTGCGCCTACCATGGTTGTAACGGGTAACGGGGAATCAGGGTTCGATTCCGGAGAGGGAGCCTGAGAAACGGCTACCACATCCAAGGAAGGCAGCAGGCGCGCAAATTACCCACTCCCGGCACGGGGAGGTAGTGACGAAAAATAACGATACGGGACTCATCCGAGGCCCCGTAATCGGAATGAGTACACTTTAAATCCTTTAACGAGTATCCATTGGAGGGCAAGTCTGGTGCCAGCAGCCGCGGTAATTCCAGCTCCAATAGCGTATATTAAAGTTGTTGCGGTTAAAAAGCTCGTAGTCGGACTTGTGTCACACGCTGCCGGTTCACCGCCCGTCGGTGTTTAACTGGCATGTACGTGCTGACATCCTGCCGGTGGTCCGAGCCGGGCCGGTGTGTTGGCGGGAGGGATTTTTTGTCTCTCCCCGGCCCCGGTCGCGGGCGAGGGCCTACTCATACCCATCGCGGTGCTCTTTACCGAGTGTCACGTTGGGCCGGCACGTTTACTTTGAACAAATTAGAGTGCTTAAAGCAGGCTGTGTCCGCCTGAATACCGAGTGCATGGAATAATGGAATAGGACCTCGGTTCTATTTTGTTGGTTTTCGGAATCCCCGAGGTAATGATCAATGGGGACAGACGGGGGCATTCGTATTGCGACGTTAGAGGTGAAATTCTTGGATCGTCGCAAGACGGACAGAAGCGAAAGCATTTGCCAAGAATGTTTTCTCTGATCAAGAACGAAAGTTAGAGGCTCGAAGGCGATCAGATACCGCCCTAGTTCTAACCATAAACGATGCCAGCCAGCAATCCGCCGAAGTTCCTCCGATGACTCGGCGGGCGGCTTCCGGGAAACCAAAGCTTTTGGGTTCCGGGGGAAGTATGGTTGCAAAGCTGAAACTTAAAGGAATTGACGGAAGGGCACCACCAGGAGTGGAGCCTGCGGTTTAATTTGACTCAACACGGGAAACCTCACCAGGCCCGGACACCGGGAGGATTGACAGATTGAGAGCTCTTTCTTGATTCGGTGGGTGGTGGTGCATGGCCGTTCTTAGTTGGTGGAGCGATTTGTCTGGTTAATTCCGATAACGAACGAGACTCTAGCCTGCTAACTAGTCGTTTCCGGTATCCTTTGTGCTACCGGCGACATGAAATCTTCTTAGAGGGACAGGCGTCTTCTAGGCGCACGAGATTGAGCAATAACAGGTCTGTGATGCCCTTAGATGTTCTGGGCCGCACGCGCGCTACACTGAAGGAATCAGCGTGTCCTCCCTGGCCGAAAGGTCCGGGTAACCCGCTGAACCTCCTTCGTGCTAGGGATTGGGGCTTGCAATTGTTCCCCATGAACGAGGAATTCCCAGTAAGCGCGAGTCATAAGCTCGCGTTGATTACGTCCCTGCCCTTTGTACACACCGCCCGTCGCTACTACTGATTGAATGGCTTAGTAAGGTCTTCGGACCGGTGGGCGCGGGGGTCATCCTTCGCGATTCCACCGGGAAGATGCCCAAACTTGATCATTTAGAGGAAGTAAAAGTCGTAACAAGGTTTTCGTAGGTGAACCTGCGAAAGGATCATTAACGTAGTACAAAAAGGGACGGAGAGACGGTTTGGTTGAAACGGTTTGGTTGAGACGGTTTGGTTGAGACGGTTTGGTTGAGACGGTTTGGTTGAGACGGTTTGGTTGAGACGGTTTGGTTGAGACGGTTTGGATGAAAAGGTTTGGTCATAGGGGCGATACACTTTTGCGCGGAGCCTAAGAGGTGCCGGCGTTGCGGAGGTTTACGCCTTCGCAATCGTCGGGCATTCTGGAGGGCTTCGCGGATTTATTTTCAAATATTGTACGGAGTCCGGGAGCCGACGGCTTTGCGGGGGTTAGCTCCCTCGCATTTGTCGATGCGCTCTTCGGACTCCATTTTTTTCGACTCCGAAAAAAGCAAGAAGCACGGAGATCGTTGGAATGAAAGTCCGGTCGATATGTCCGGCACGTTGGGTTCGCCCGACAAGACTACCCGCACGAATGCTGCTTTCTGGGTTGCGAGTTCTCCGACCGATCGAACCCTTCTCATGGGTGAACGCTCTCGGTTCGACGCGTTCTCGCGCCCGTCGGCTCGTTCGTGTTGGCTTTATTTGTACGGAGTCCGGGAGCCGACGGCTATGCGGGGGTTAGCTCCCTCGCATTTGTCGATGCGCTCTTCGGACTCCATTTTTTTCGACTCCGAAAAAAGCAAGAAGCACGGAGATCGTTGTAATGAAAGTCCGGTCGATATGTCCGGCACGTTGGGTTCGCCCGACAAGATTTGTACGGAGTCCGGGAGCCGACGGCTTTGCGGGGGTTAGCTCCCTCGCATTTGTCGATGCGCTCTTCGGACTCCATTTTTTTCGACTCCGAAAAAAGCAAGAAGCACGGAGATCGTTGGAATGAAAGTCCGGTCGATATGTCCGGCACGTTGGGTTCGCCCGACAAGACTACCCGCACGAATGCTGCTTTCTGGGTTGCGAGTTCTCCGACCGATCGAACCCTTAACATGGGTGAACGCTCTCGGTTCGACGCGTTCTCGCGCCCGTCGGCTCGTTCGTGTTGGCTTTATTTGTACGGAGTCCGGGAGCCGACGGCTTTGCGGGGGTTAGCTCCCTCGCATTTGTCGATGCGCTCTTCGGACTCCATTTTTTTCGACTCCGAAAAAAGCAAGAAGCACGGAGATCGTTGTAATGAAAGTCCGGTCGATATGTCCGGCACGTTGGGTTCGCCCGACAAGATTTGTACGGAGTCCGGGAGCCGACGGCTTTGCGGGGGTTAGCGCCCTCGCATTTGTCGATGCGCTCTTCGGACTCCATTTTTTTCGACTCCGAAAAAAGCAAGAAGCTCGCCCGCCGTTGCCACCACAACGGGCCGGGAGAGCGTACGCTCGCTCGGAAGTCCATGGAACGCAAAGTCCGGTCGATATGTCCGGCACGTCGGGTTCGCCCGTCAAGACGACCCGCACGAAAGCTGCTTTCGGGGTTGCGAGTTCTCCGACCGATCGAACCCTTCTCATGGGTGAACGCTCTCGGTTCGACGCGTTCTCGCGCCCGTCGGCTCTTTCGTGGTGGCTATATTTGTTCGGAGTCCGGGAGCCGTCGGCTTTGCGGGGGTTAGCGCCCTCGCATTTGTCGACGCGCTCTTCGGACTCCTTTTTTTTTGACTCCGAAAAAAGCAAGAAGCTCGCCCGCCGTTGCCACCACAACGGGCCGGGAGAGCGTACGCTCGCTCGGAAGTCCATGGAACGCAAAGTCCGGTCGATATGTCCGGCACGTCGGGTACCGCCTTCGGGGGGTTTAAAGGATCTGCGGATTCGCCCGACAAAACGATCCGCTCGAAAGCCGCTTTCGGGGTCGCGAGTTCTCCGACCGGTCGAACCCTTCTCATGCGGGGTCCGCTCTCGGTCGACGC
>CAXKWD010000330.1:25000-26336 GCA_964059195.1 Ectobius pallidus
TTCAAAGTCCGAACTGGGAACTTTTCAATGTACGGGGAGCTCCGGCTCCCCTTTTTTTGTCAGAATTTTTTCAAAGTCCGGACTGGGAACTTTTCAATGTACGGGGAGCTCCGGCTCCCCTTTTTTTGTCAGAATTTTTTCAATGTACGGGGAGCTCCGGCTCCCCTTTTTTTGTCAGAATTTTTTCAAAGTCCGGACTGGGAAATTTTCAATGTACGGGGAGCTCAGGCTCCCCTTTTTTTGTCAGAATTTTTTCAAAGTCCGGACTGGGAACTTTTCAATGTACGGGGAGCTCCGGCTCCCCTTTTTTTGTCAGAATTTTTTCAATGTACGGGGAGCTCCGGCTCCCCTTTTTTTGTCAGAATTTTTTCAAAGTCCGGACTGGGAAATTTTCAATGTACGGGGAGCTCCGGCTCCCCTTTTTTTGTCAGAATTTTTTCAAAGTCCGGACTGGGAACTTTTCAATGTACGGGGAGCTCCGGCTCCCCTTTTTTTGTCAGAATTTTTTCAAAGTCCGAAGACGGTGTGTGTTGTCCTTTTTTGTCAGAATTTTTTCCAAGTCCGAACTTTTCAATGTACGGGGAGCTTCGGCTCCCCTTTTTTGGTCAGAATTTTTTTCAGTCCCAACACGGAATTTTTCAAATTACGGGGTACTTCAATTACCCTTTTTCTGTCGGATTTTTTCAAAGCACGGGGAGTTTCGGATAACCTATTTTTGTTATATTTTTCCGTTTTTCGTCTGCCTTTTCTTTTCAAAGTCCTATTCAGGCAAGCGCGGATGAACGGCGGGTGTAACCGACGGTTTCTGAAGGTGCACAGGTGCCTCGTCCTCCAATTAGTGACGCGCGTCTTTGAATTAGCGAGATTCCCTCTGTCCCTATTTTTATTCGCGTAAAATACACGCGGGAAACTTAATTTTTTTCTTCAAAGTCCTATTCCGAGCACGCGCGGGTGAGCGGCGGGTGTAACCGACGGTCTCTAAGGGTGCACAGGGGCCTCGTCCTCCAATTAGTGACGCGCGTCTTTGAATTAGCGAGATTCCCTCTGTCCCTATTTTTATTCGCGTAAAATACATGCGGGAAACTTAATTTTTTTCTTCAAAGTCCTATTCCGCGCACGCGCGGGTGAGCGGCGGGTGTAACCGACGGTCTCTAAGGGTGCACAGGGGCCTCGTCCTCCAATTAGTGACGCGCGTCTTTGAATTAGCGAGATTCCCTCTGTCCCTATTTTTATTCGCGTAAAATACATGCGGGAAACTTAATTTTTTTCTTCAAAGTCCTATTCCGCGCACGCGCGGGTGAGCGGCGGGTGTAACCGACGGTCTCTAAGGGTGCAC
>CAXKWD010000331.1:0-26000 GCA_964059195.1 Ectobius pallidus
ATTTTCATTGTATGTATTGATCATTGAAGGATTAAAAACTATTCCTTATAGATGACATTGCTAGGCAACAGTTTCGTATTTGGAGATGGCATTGCTAAGCTACAGTTTCATGTTCAAAATGTCATTGCTAAGCAAGAGTCAGGTGTTTTAAAACTAAATTGCTAGGCAACAGTTTCCGGTTTAGACTGGCATGGCTAGGCAAAACTTTCATCATAGAAAAATTACATTGTTAAGCAGTCAAATTGTCTTTAAAAATTACATTGCTAGGAAAAGTTTCGACTTTGAAAAATGCATTGAAAAGTAAACGTTTTGTGTCTGAAATTGACATTGCTACGCAACAGTATATTATTTAAAAGTGTATAATAGGTAGCAATATTGTGTTTAAAATTACATTGCTAAGCAACAGTTCTTTTTGATGGCATTGCTAGGCAACAGTTTCCGGTTTAAAATGGCATTGCTAGGCAACACCTTCCTGTTTTAAAACTCATTGCTAGGCAACAGTATTCTTTTCTATTAAAGAAAAATTTACAACCCCTGTTATGCCATTAGCATATCACCGATATTTTCATTGTATGTATTGATCATTGAGGGATTACAACCTATTCCTTATAGATGACATTGCTAGGCAACAGTTTCGTACTTGAAGATGGCATTGCTAAGCTACAGTTTCTTGTTCAAAATGTCATTGCTAAGCAAGAGTCAGGTGTTTTAAAACTTAATTGCTAGGGAACAGCTTCCGGTTTAGACTGGCATTGCTAGGCAAACCTTTCGTGATAGAAAAATTACATTGTTAAGCAGCCAAATTGTCTTTAAAAATTACATTGCTAGGAAGAAGTTTCGACTTTGAAAAATGCATTGAAAAGTAAAGGTTTCGTGTCAGAAATTTACATTGCTACGCAACAGTATCTTTTTTTAAAAGCTTTTAATAGGTAGCAATATTGTGTTTAAAAAGGACATTGCTAAGCAACAGTTCTTTTTGATAACATTGCTAGGCAACAGTTTCGGGTTTAAAATGGCATTGCTAGGCAACACTTTCGTGTTTTAAAACTCATTGCTAGGCAACAGTATTCCTTCTATTAAAGAAAAATTTACAACCCCTGTTATGCCATTAGCATATCACCGATATTTTCATTGTATGTATTGATCATTGAGGGATTAAAGGCTATTCCTAATAGATGACATTGCTAGGCAACAGTTTCGTATTTGGAGATGGCATTCCTAAGCTGCAGTTTCTTATCCTAAATGTCATTGCTAAGCAACAGTCAGGTGTTTTAAAATTTCATTGCTAGGCAACAGTTTCCGGTTTAGACTGGCATGGCTAGGCAAAACATTCGTGATAGAAAAATTACATTGTTAGGCAGCCAAATTGTCTTTAAAAATTACATTGCTAGGAAAAAGTTTCGACATTGAAAAATGCATTGAAAGGTAAAGGTTTCGTGCCAGAAATTGACATTGCTACGCAACAGTATCTTTTTTTAAAAGCTTTTAATAGGAAGCAATATTGTGTTTAAAAATGACAACGCTAAGCAACAGTTCTTTTTGATGACAATGCTAGGCAACAGTTTCCGGTTTAAAATGGCAATGCTAGGCAACACTTTCGTGTTTTAAAACTAATTGCCAGGCAACAGTATCCTTTCTATTAAAGAAAAATTTACAACCCATGTTTTGACATTAGCATATCACCGATATTTTCATTGTATGTATTGATCATTGAAGGATTAAAAAGTTTTCCTTATACAAGACATTGCTAGGCAACAGTTTCGTATTTGGAGATGGCATTGCTAAGCTACAGTTTCATGTTCAAAATGTCATTGCTAAGCAAGAGTCAGGTGTTTTAAAAGTAAATTGCTAGGCAACAGTTTCCGGTTTAGACTGGCATGGCTAGGCAAAACTTTCATCATAGAAAAATTACATTGTTAAGCAGCCAAATTGTCTTTAAAAATTACATTGCTAGGAAAAGTTTCGACTTTGAAAAATGCATTGAAAAGTAAACGTTTTGTGTCTGAAATTGACATTGCTACGCAACAGTATATTATTTAAAAGTGTATAATAGGTAGCAATATTGTGTTTAAAATTACATTGCTAAGCAACAGTTCTTTTTGATGGCATTGCTAGGCAACAGTTTCCGGTTTAAAATGGCATTGCTAGGCAACACCTTCCTGTTTTAAAACTCATTGCTAGGCAACAGTATTCTTTTCTATTAAAGAAAAATTTACAACCCCTGTTATGCCATGAGCATATCACCGATATTTTCATTGTATGTATTGATCATTGAGGGATTAAAGCCTATTCCTTATAGATGACATTGCTAGGCAACAGTTTCGTACTTGAAGATGGCATTGCTAAGCTACAGTTTCTTGTTCAAAATGTCATTGCTAAGCAAGAGTCAGGTGTTTTAAAACTTAATTGCTAGGGAACAGTTTCCGGTTTAGACTGGCATTGCTAGGCAAACCTTTCGTGATATAAAAATTACATTGTTAAGCATCCAAATTGTCTTTAAAAATGACATTGCTAGGAAGAAGTTTCGACTTTGAAATATGCATTGAAAAGTAAAGGTTTCGTGTCAGAAATTTACATTGCTACGCAACAGTATCTTTTTTTAAAAGCTTTTAATAGGTAGCAATATTGTGTTTAAAAAGGACATTGCTAAGCAACAGTTCTTTTTGATAACATTGCTAGGCAACAGTTTCGGGTTTAAAATGGCATTGCTAGGCAACACTTTCGTGTTTTAAAACTCATTGCTAGGCAACAGTATTCCTTCTATTAAAGAAAAATTTACAACCCCTGTTATGCCATTAGCATATCACCGATATTTTCATTGTATGTATTGATCATTGAGGGATTAAAGGCTATTCCTAATAGATGACATTGCTAGGCAACAGTTTCGTATTTGGAGATGGCATTCCTAAGCTACAGTTTCTTATTCTAAATGTCATTGCTAAGCAACAGTCAGGTGTTTTAAAACTTCATTGCTAGGCAACAGTTTCCGGTTTAGACTGGCATGGCTAGGCGAAACATTCGTGATAGAAAAATTACATTGTTAGGCAGCCAAATTGTCTTTAAAAATTACATTGCTAGGAAAAAGTTTCGACATTGAAAAATGCATTGAAAGGTAAAGGTTTCGTGCCAGAAATTGACATTGCTACGCAACAGTATCTTTTTTTAAAAGCTTTTAATAGGTAGCAATATTGTGTTTAAAAATGACAACGCTAAGCAACAGTTCTTTTTGATGACAATGCTAGGCAACAGTTTCCGGTTTAAAATGGCAATGCTAGGCAACACTTTCGTGTTTTAAAACTAATTGCCAGGCAACAGTATCCTTTCTATTAAAGAAAAATTTACAACCCATGTTTTGACATTAGCATATCACCGATATTTTCATTGTATGTATTGATCATTGAAGGATTAAAAAGTTTTCCTTATACAAGACATTGCTAGGCAACAGTTTCGTATTTGGAGATGGCATTGCTAAGCTACAGTTTCATGTTCAAAATGTCATTGCTAAGAAAGAGTCAGCTGTTTTAAAACTTAATTGCTAGGCAACAGTTTCCGGTTTAGACTGGCATGGCTAGGCAAACCTTTCGTGATAGAAAAATAACATTGTTAGGCAGGCAAATTGTCTTTAAAAATTACATTGCTAGGAAAAACTTTCGACTTTGAAAAATGCATTGAAAGGTAAAAGTTTTGTGTCTGAAATTGACATTGCTACGCAACAGTATATTATTTAAAAGTTTATAATAGGTAGCAGTATTGTGTTTAAAATTACATTGCTAAGCAACAGTTCTTTTTGATGGCATTGCTAGGCAACAGTTTCCGGTTTAAAATGGCATTGCTAGGCAACACTTTCGTGTTTTAAAACTCATTGCTAGGCAACAGTATTCCTTCTATTAAAGAAAAATTTACAACCCCTGTTATGCCATTAGCATTTCACCGATATTTTCATTGTATGTATTGATCATTGAGGGATTAAAGGCTATTCCTTATAGATGTCATTGCTAGGCAACAGTTTCGTATTTGGAGATGGCAGTCCTAAGCTACAGTTTCTTATTCTAAATGTCATTGCTAAGCAACAGTCAGGTGTTTTAAAACTCCATTGCTAGGCAACAGTTTCCGGTTTAGACTGGCATGGCTAGACAAAACATTCGTGATAGAAAAATTACATTGTTAGGCAGCCAAATTGTCTTTAAAAATTACATTGCTAGGAAAAAGTTTCGACTTTGAAAAATGCATTGAAAAGTAAAGGTTTCGTGCAAGAAATTGACATTGCTACGCAACAGTATATTATTTAAGAGTTTATAATAGGTAGCAATATTGTGTTTAAAATTACATTGCTAAGCAACAGTTCTTTTTGATGGCATTGCTAGGCAACAGTTTCCGGTTTAAAATGGCATTGCTAGGCAACACTTTCGTGTTTTAAAACTCATTGCTAGGCAACAGTATTCTTTCTATTAAAGTAAAATTTACAACCCAAGTTTTGACATTAGCATATCACCGATATTTTCATTGTATGTATTGATCATTGAAGGATTAAAAACTATTCCTTATAGATGACATTGCTAGGCAACAGTTTCGTATTTGGAGATGGCATTGCTAAGCTACAGTTTCATGTTCAAAATGTCATTGCTAAGCAAGAGTCAGGTGTTTTAAAACTAAATTGCTAGGCAACAGTTTCCGGTTTAGACTGGCATGGCTAGGCAAAACTTTCATCATAGAAAAATTACATTGTTAAGCAGCCAAATTGTCTTTAAAAATTACATTGCTAGGAAAAGTTTCGACTTTGAAAAATGCATTGAAAAGTAAACGTTTTGTGTCTGAAATTGACATTGCTACGCAACAGTATATTATTTAAAAGTGTATAATTGGTAGCAATATTGTGTTTAAAATTACATTGCTAAGCAACAGTTCTTCTTGATGGCATTGCTAGGCAACAGCTTCCGGTTTAAAATGGCATTGCTAGGCAACACCTTCCTGTTTTAAAACTCATTGCTAGGCAACAGTATTCTTTTCTATTAAAGAAAAATTTACAACCCCTGTTATGCCATTAGCATATCACCGATATTTTCATTGTATGTATTGATCATTGAGGGATTAAAGCCTATTCCTTATAGATGACATTGCTAGGCAACAGTTTCGTACTTGATGATGGCATTGGTAAGCTACAGTTTCTTGTTCAAAATGTCATTGCTAAGCAAGAGTCAGGTGTTTTAAAACTTAATTGCTAGGGAACAGTTTCCGGTTTAGACTGGCATTGCTAGGCAAACCTTTCGTGATAGAAAAGTTACATTGTTAAGCAGCCAAATTGTCTTTAAAAATTACATTGCTAGGAAGAAGTTTCGACTTTGAAAAATGCATTGAAAAGTAAAGGTTTCGTGTCAGAAATTTACATTGCTACGCAACAGTATCTTTTTTTAAAAGCTTTTAATAGGTAGCAATATTGTGTTTAAAAAGGACATTGCTAAGCAACAGTTCTTTTTGATAACATTGCTAGGCAACAGTTTCGGGTTTAAAATGGCATTGCTAGGCAACACTTTCCTGTTTTAAAACTCATTGCTAGGCAACAGTATTCCTTCTATTAAAGAAAAATATACAACCCCTGTTATGCCATTAGCATATCACCGATATTTTCATTGTATGTATTGATCATTGAGGGATTAAAGGCTATTCCTAATAGATGACATTGCTAGGCAACAGTTTCGTATTTGGAGATGGCATTCCTAAGCTGCAGTTTCTTATCCTAAATGTCATTGCTAAGCAACAGTCAGGTGTTTTAAAACTTCATTGCTAGGCAACAGTTTCCGGTTTAGACTGGCATGGCTAGGCAAAACATTCGTGATAGAAAAATTACATTGTTAGGGAGCCAAATTGTCTTTAAAAATTACATTGCTAGGAAAAAGTTTCGACATTGAAAAATGCATTGAAAGGTAAAGGTTTCGTGCCAGAAATTGACATTGCTACGCAACAGTATCTTTTTTTAAAAGCTTTTAATAGGAAGCAATATTGTGTTTAAAAATGACAACGCTAAGCAACAGTTCTTTTAGATGACAATGCTAGGCAACAGTTTCCGGTTTAAAATGGCAATGCTAGGCAACACTTTCGTGTTTTAAAACTAATTGCCAGGCAACAGTATCCTTTCTATTAAAGAAAAATTTACAACCCATGTTTTGACATTAGCATATCACCGATATTTTCATTGTATGTATTGATCATTGAAGGATTAAAAAGTTTTCCTTATACAAGACATTGCTAGGCAACAGTTTCGTATTTGGAGATGGCATTGCTAAGCTACAGTTTCATGTTCAAAATGTCATTGCTAAGCAAGAGTCAGCTGTTTTAAAACTTAATTGCTAGGCAACAGTTTCCGGTTTAGACTGGCATGGCTAGGCAAAACTTTCATCATAGAAAAATTACATTGTTAAGCAGTCAAATTGTCTTTAACAATTACATTGCTAGGAAAAGTTTCGACTTTGAAAAATGCATTGAAAAGTAAACGTTTTGTGTCTGAAATTGACATTGCTACGCAACAGTATATTATTTAAAAGTGTATAATAGGTAGCAATATTGTGTTTAAAATTACATTGCTAAGCAACAGTTCTTTTTGATGGCATTGCTAGGCAACAGTTTCCGGTTTAAAATGGCATTGCTAGGCAACACCTTCCTGTTTTAAAACTCATTGCTAGGCAACAGTATTCTTTTCTATTAAAGAAAAATTTACAACCCCTGTTATGCCATTAGCATATCACCGATATTTTCATTGTATGTATTGATCATTGAGGGATTACAACCTATTCCTTATAGATGACATTGCTAGGCAACAGTTTCGTACTTGAAGATGGCATTGCTAAGCTACAGTTTCTTGTTCAAAATGTCATTGCTAAGCAAGAGTCAGGTGTTTTAAAACTTAATTGCTAGGGAACAGCTTCCGGTTTAGACTGGCATTGCTAGGCAAACCTTTCGTGATAGAAAAATTACATTGTTAAGCAGCCAAATTGTCTTTAAAAATTACATTGCTAGGAAGAAGTTTCGACTTTGAAAAATGCATTGAAAAGTAAAGGTTTCGTGTCAGAAATTTACATTGCTACGCAACAGTATCTTTTTTTAAAAGCTTTTAATAGGTAGCAATATTGTGTTTAAAAAGGACATTGCTAAGCAACAGTTCTTTTTGATAACATTGCTAGGCAACAGTTTCGGGTTTAAAATGGCATTGCTAGGCAACACTTTCGTGTTTTAAAACTCATTGCTAGGCAACAGTATTCCTTCTATTAAAGAAAAATTTACAACCCCTGTTATGCCATTAGCATATCACCGATATTTTCATTGTATGTATTGATCATTGAGGGATTAAAGGCTATTCCTAATAGATGACATTGCTAGGCAACAGTTTCGTATTTGGAGATGGCATTCCTAAGCTGCAGTTTCTTATCCTAAATGTCATTGCTAAGCAACAGTCAGGTGTTTTAAAACTTCATTGCTAGGCAACAGTTTCCGGTTTAGACTGGCATGGCTAGGCAAAACATTCGTGATAGAAAAATTACATTGTTAGGCAGCCAAATTGTCTTTAAAAATTACATTGCTAGGAAAAAGTTTCGACATTGAAAAATGCATTGAAAGGTAAAGGTTTCGTGCCAGAAATTGACATTGCTACGCAACAGTATCTTTTTTTAAAAGCTTTTAATAGGAAGCAATATTGTGTTTAAAAATGACAACGCTAAGCAACAGTTCTTTTTGATGACAATGCTAGGCAACAGTTTCCGGTTTAAAATGGCAATGCTAGGCAACACTTTCGTGTTTTAAAACTAATTGCCAGGCAACAGTATCCTTTCTATTAAAGAAAAATTTACAACCCATGTTTTGACATTAGCATATCACCGATATTTTCATTGTATGTATTGATCATTGAAGGATTAAAAAGTTTTCCTTATACAAGACATTGCTAGGCAACAGTTTCGTATTTGGAGATGGCATTGCTAAGCTACAGTTTCATGTTCAAAATGTCATTGCTAAGCAAGAGTCAGCTGTTTTAAAACTTAATTGCTAGGCAACAGTTTCCGGTTTAGACTGGCATGGCTAGGCAAACCTTTCGTGATAGAAAAATAACATTGTTAGGCAGGCAAATTGTCTTTAAAAATTACATTGCTAGGAAAAACTTTCGACTTTGAAAAATGCATTAAAAGGTAAAAGTTTTGTGTCTGAAATTGACATTGCTCCGCAACAGTATATTATTTAAAAGTTTATAATAGGTAGCAGTATTGTGTTTAAAATTATATTGCTAAGCAACAGTTCTTTTTGATGGCATTGCTAGGCAACAGTTTCCGGTTTAAAATGGCATTGCTAGGCAACACTTTCGTGTTTTAAAACTCATTTCTAGGCAACAGTATTCTTTCTATTAAAGTAAAATTTACAACCCAAGTTTTGACATTAGCATATCACCGATATTTTCATTGTATGTATTGATCATTGAAGGATTAAAAACTATTCCTTATAGATGACATTGCTAGGCAACAGTTTCGTATTTGGAGATGGCATTGCTAAGCTACAGTTTCATGTTCAAAATGTCATTGCTAAGCAAGAGTCAGGTGTTTTAAAAGTAAATTGCTAGGCAACAGTTTCCGGTTTAGACTGGCATGGCTAGGCAAAACTTTCATCATAGAAAAATTACATTGTTAAGCAGCCAAATTGTCTTTAAAAATTACATTGCTAGGAAAAGTTTCGACTTTGAAAAATGCATTGAAAAGTAAACGTTTTGTGTCTGAAATTGACATTGCTACGCAACAGTATATTATTTAAAAGTGTATAATAGGTAGCAATATTGTGTTTAAAATTACATTGCTAAGCAACAGTTCTTTTTGATGGCATTGCTAGGCAACAGTTTCCGGTTTAAAATGGCATTGCTAGGCAACACCTTCCTGTTTTAAAACTCATTGCTAGGCAACAGTATTCTTTTCTATTAAAGAAAAATTTACAACCCCTGTTATGCCATGAGCATATCACCGATATTTTCATTGTATGTATTGATCATTGAGGGATTAAAGCCTATTCCTTATAGATGACATTGCTAGGCAACAGTTTCGTACTTGAAGATGGCATTGCTAAGCTACAGTTTCTTGTTCAAAATGTCATTGCTAAGCAAGAGTCAGGTGTTTTAAAACTTAATTGCTAGGGAACAGTTTCCGGTTTAGACTGGCATTGCTAGGCAAACCTTTCGTGATATAAAAATTACATTGTTAAGCATCCAAATTGTCTTTAAAAATGACATTGCTAGGAAGAAGTTTCGACTTTGAAATATGCATTGAAAAGTAAAGGTTTCGTGTCAGAAATTTACATTGCTACGCAACAGTATCTTTTTTTAAAAGCTTTTAATAGGTAGCAATATTGTGTTTAAAAAGGACATTGCTAAGCAACAGTTCTTTTTGATAACATTGCTAGGCAACAGTTTCGGGTTTAAAATGGCATTGCTAGGCAACACTTTCGTGTTTTAAAACTCATTGCTAGGCAACAGTATTCCTTCTATTAAAGAAAAATTTACAACCCCTGTTATGCCATTAGCATATCACCGATATTTTCATTGTATGTATTGATCATTGAGGGATTAAAGGCTATTCCTAATAGATGACATTGCTAGGCAACAGTTTCGTATTTGGAGATGGCATTCCTAAGCTACAGTTTCTTATTCTAAATGTCATTGCTAAGCAACAGTCAGGTGTTTTAAAACTTCATTGCTAGGCAACAGTTTCCGGTTTAGACTGGCATGGCTAGGCGAAACATTCGTGATAGAAAAATTACATTGTTAGGCAGCCAAATTGTCTTTAAAAATTACATTGCTAGGAAAAAGTTTCGACATTGAAAAATGCATTGAAAGGTAAAGGTTTCGTGCCAGAAATTGACATTGCTACGCAACAGTATCTTTTTTTAAAAGCTTTTAATAGGTAGCAATATTGTGTTTAAAAATGACAACGCTAAGCAACAGTTCTTTTTGATGACAATGCTAGGCAACAGTTTCCGGTTTAAAATGGCAATGCTAGGCAACACTTTCGTGTTTTAAAACTAATTGCCAGGCAACAGTATCCTTTCTATTAAAGAAAAATTTACAACCCATGTTTTGACATTAGCATATCACCGATATTTTCATTGTATGTATTGATCATTGAAGGATTAAAAAGTTTTCCTTATACAAGACATTGCTAGGCAACAGTTTCGTATTTGGAGATGGCATTGCTAAGCTACAGTTTCATGTTCAAAATGTCATTGCTAAGAAAGAGTCAGCTGTTTTAAAACTTAATTGCTAGGCAACAGTTTCCGGTTTAGACTGGCATGGCTAGGCAAACCTTTCGTGATAGAAAAATAACATTGTTAGGCAGGCAAATTGTCTTTAAAAATTACATTGCTAGGAAAAACTTTCGACTTTGAAAAATGCATTGAAAGGTAAAAGTTTTGTGTCTGAAATTGACATTGCTACGCAACAGTATATTATTTAAAAGTTTATAATAGGTAGCAGTATTGTGTTTAAAATTACATTGCTAAGCAACAGTTCTTTTTGATGGCATTGCTAGGCAACAGTTTCCGGTTTAAAATGGCATTGCTAGGCAACACTTTCGTGTTTTAAAACTCATTGCTAGGCAACAGTATTCCTTCTATTAAAGAAAAATTTACAACCCCTGTTATGCCATTAGCATTTCACCGATATTTTCATTGTATGTATTGATCATTGAGGGATTAAAGGCTATTCCTTATAGATGTCATTGCTAGGCAACAGTTTCGTATTTGGAGATGGCAGTCCTAAGCTACAGTTTCTTATTCTAAATGTCATTGCTAAGCAACAGTCAGGTGTTTTAAAACTCCATTGCTAGGCAACAGTTTCCGGTTTAGACTGGCATGGCTAGACAAAACATTCGTGATAGAAAAATTACATTGTTAGGCAGCCAAATTGTCTTTAAAAATTACATTGCTAGGAAAAAGTTTCGACTTTGAAAAATGCATTGAAATGTAAAGGTTTCGTGCAAGAAATTGACATTGCTACGCAACAGTATATTATTTAAGAGTTTATAATAGGTAGCAATATTGTGTTTAAAATTACATTGCTAAGCAACAGTTCTTTTTGATGGCATTGCTAGGCAACAGTTTCCGGTTTAAAATGGCATTGCTAGGCAACACTTTCGTGTTTTAAAACTCATTGCTAGGCAACAGTATTCTTTCTATTAAAGTAAAATTTACAACCCAAGTTTTGACATTAGCATATCACCGATATTTTCATTGTATGTATTGATCATTGAAGGATTAAAAACTATTCCTTATAGATGACATTGCTAGGCAACAGTTTCGTATTTGGAGATGGCATTGCTAAGCTACAGTTTCATGTTCAAAATGTCATTGCTAAGCAAGAGTCAGGTGTTTTAAAACTAAATTGCTAGGCAACAGTTTCCGGTTTAGACTGGCATGGCTAGGCAAAACTTTCATCATAGAAAAATTACATTGTTAAGCAGCCAAATTGTCTTTAAAAATTACATTGCTAGGAAAAGTTTCGACTTTGAAAAATGCATTGAAAAGTAAACGTTTTGTGTCTGAAATTGACATTGCTACGCAACAGTATATTATTTAAAAGTGTATAATTGGTAGCAATATTGTGTTTAAAATTACATTGCTAAGCAACAGTTCTTCTTGATGGCATTGCTAGGCAACAGTTTCCGGTTTAAAATGGCATTGCTAGGCAACACCTTCCTGTTTTAAAACTCATTGCTAGGCAACAGTATTCTTTTCTATTAAAGAAAAATTTACAACCCCTGTTATGCCATTAGCATATCACCGATATTTTCATTGTATGTATTGATCATTGAGGGATTAAAGCCTATTCCTTATAGATGACATTGCTAGGCAACAGTTTCGTACTTGATGATGGCATTGGTAAGCTACAGTTTCTTGTTCAAAATGTCATTGCTAAGCAAGAGTCAGGTGTTTTAAAACTTAATTGCTAGGGAACAGTTTCCGGTTTAGACTGGCATTGCTAGGCAAACCTTTCGTGATAGAAAAGTTACATTGTTAAGCAGCCAAATTGTCTTTAAAAATTACATTGCTAGGAAGAAGTTTCGACTTTGAAAAATGCATTGAAAAGTAAAGGTTTCGTGTCAGAAATTTACATTGCTACGCAACAGTATCTTTTTTTAAAAGCTTTTAATAGGTAGCAATATTGTGTTTAAAAAGGACATTGCTAAGCAACAGTTCTTTTTGATAACATTGCTAGGCAACAGTTTCGGGTTTAAAATGGCATTGCTAGGCAACACTTTCCTGTTTTAAAACTCATTGCTAGGCAACAGTATTCCTTCTATTAAAGAAAAATATACAACCCCTGTTATGCCATTAGCATATCACCGATATTTTCATTGTATGTATTGATCGTTGAGGGATTAAAGCCTATTCCTTATAGATGACATTGCTAGGCAACAGTTTCGTATTTGGAGATGGCATTCCTAAGCTACAGTTTCTTATTCTAAATGTCATTGCTAAGCAACAGTCAGGTGTTTTTAAACTTCATTGCTAGGCAACAGTTTCCGGTTTAGACTGGCATGGCTAGGCAAAACATTCGTGATAGAAAAATTACATTGTTAGGCAGCCAAATTGTCTTTAAAAATTACATTGCTAGGAAAAAGTTTCGACTTTGAAAAATGCATTGAAAAGTAAAGGTTTCGTGCCAGAAATTGACATTGCTACGCAACAGTATCTTTTTTTAAAAGCTTTTAATAGGAAGCAATATTGTGTTTAAAAATGACAACGCTAAGCAACAGTTCTTTTTGATGACAATGCTAGGCAACAGTTTCCGGTTTAAAATGGCAATGCTAGGCAACACTTTCGTGTTTTAAAACTAATTGCCAGGCAACAGTATCCTTTCTATTAAAGAAAAATTTACAACCCATGTTTTGACATTAGCATATCACCGATATTTTCATTGTATGTATTGATCATTGAAGGATTAAAAAGTTTTCCTTATACAAGACATTGCTAGGCAACAGTTTCGTATTTGGAGATGGCATTGCTAAGCTACAGTTTCATGTTCAAAATGTCATTGCTAAGCAAGAGTCAGCTGTTTTAAAACTTAATTGCTAGGCAACAGTTTCCGGTTTAGACTGGCATGGCTAGGCAAACCTTTCGTGATAGAAAAATAACATTGTTAGGCAGGCAAATTGTCTTTAAAAATTACATTGCTAGGAAAAACTTTCGACTTTGAAAAATGCATTGAAAGGTAAAAGTTTTGTGTCTGAAATTGACATTGCTACGCAACAGTATATTATTTAAAAGTTTATAATAGGTAGCAGTATTGTGTTTAAAATTACATTGCTAAGCAACAGTTCTTTTTGATGGCATTGCTAGGCAACAGTTTCCGGTTTAAAATGGCATTGCTAGGCAACACTTTCGTGTTTTAAAACTCATTGCTAGGCAACAGTATTCCTTCTATTAAAGAAAAATTTACAACCCCTGTAATGCCATTAGCATATCACCGATATTTTCATTGTATGTATTGATCATTGAGGGATTAAAGCCTATTCCTTATAGATGACATTGCTAGGCAACAGTTTCGTATTTGGAGATGGCATTCCTAAGCTACAGTTTCTTATTCTAAATGTCATTGCTAAGCAACAGTCAGGTGTTTTTAAACTTCATTGCTAGGCAACAGTTTCCGGTTTAGACTGGCATGGCTAGGCAAAACATTCGTGATAGAAAAATTACATTGTTAGGCAGCCAAATTGTCTTTAAAAATTACATTGCTAGGAAAAAGTTTCGACTTTGAAAAATGCATTGAAAAGTAAAGGTTTCGTGCCAGAAATTGACATTGCTACGCAACAGTATATTATTTAAGAGTTTATAATAGGTAGCAATATTGTGTTTAAAATTACATTGCTAAGCAACAGTTCTTTTTGATGGCATTGCTAGGCAACAGTTTCCGGTTTAAAATGGCATTGCTAGGCAACACTTTCGTGTTTTAAAACTCATTTCTAGGCAACAGTATTCTTTCTATTAAAGTAAAATTTACAACCCAAGCTTTGACATTAGCATATCACCGATATTTTCATTGTATGTATTGATCATTGAAGGATTAAAAACTATTCCTTATAGATGACATTGCTAGGCAACAGTTTCGTATTTGGAGATGGCATTGCTAAGCTACAGTTTCATGTTCAAAATGTCATTACTAAGCAAGAGTCAGGTGTTTTAAAACTAAATTGCTAGGCAACAGTTTCCGGTTTAGACTGGCATGGCTAGGCAAAACTTTCATCATAGAAAAATTACATTGTTAAGCAGCCAAATTGTCTTTAAAAATTACATTGCTAGGAAAAGTTTCGGCTTTGAAAAATGCATTGAAAAGTAAACGTTTTGTGTCTGAAATTGACATTGCTACGCAACAGTATATTATTTAAAAGTGTATAATAGGTAGCAATATTGTGTTTAAAATTACATTGCTAAGCAACAGTTCTTTTTGATGACAATGCTAGGCAACAGTTTCCGGTTTAAAATGGCAATGCTAGGCAACACTTTCGTGTTTTAAAACTAATTGCCAGGCAACAGTATCCTTTCTATTAAAGAAAAATTTACAACCCATGTTTTGACATTAGCATATCACCGATATTTTCATTGTATGTATTGATCATTGAAGGATTAAAAAGTTTTCCTTATACAAGACATTGCTAGGCAACAGTTTCGTATTTGGAGATGGCATTGCTAAGCTACAGTTTCATGTTCAAAATGTCATTGCTAAGCAAGAGTCAGCTGTTTTAAAACTTAATTGCTAGGCAACAGTTTCCGGTTTAGACTGGCATGGCTAGGCAAACCTTTCGTGATAGAAAAATAACATTGTTAGGCAGGCAAATTGTCTTTAAAAATTACATTGCTAGGAAAAACTTTCGACTTTGAAAAATGCATTAAAAGGTAAAAGTTTTGTGTCTGAAATTGACATTGCTACGCAACAGTATATTATTTAAAAGTTTATAATAGGTAGCAGTATTGTGTTTAAAATTATATTGCTAAGCAACAGTTCTTTTTGATGGCATTGCTAGGCAACAGTTTCCGGTTTAAAATGGCATTGCTAGGCAACACTTTCGTGTTTTAAAACTCATTTCTAGGCAACAGTATTCTTTCTATTAAAGTAAAATTTACAACCCAAGTTTTGACATTAGCATATCACCGATATTTTCATTGTATGTATTGATCATTGAAGGATTAAAAACTATTCCTTATAGATGACATTGCTAGGCAACAGTTTCGTATTTGGAGATGGCATTGCTAAGCTACAGTTTCATGTTCAAAATGTCATTGCTAAGCAAGAGTCAGGTGTTTTAAAACTAAATTGCTAGGCAACAGTTTCCGGTTTAGACTGGCATGGCTAGGCAAACCTTTCGTGATAGAAAAATAACATTGTTAGGCAGGCAAATTGTCTTTAAAAATTACATTGCTAGGAAAAACTTTCGACTTTGAAAAATGCATTGAAAGGTAAAAGTTTTGTGTCTGAAATTGACATTGCTACGCAACAGTATATTATTTAAAAGTTTATAATAGGTAGCAGTATTGTGTTTAAAATTACATTGCTAAGCAACAGTTCTTTTTGATGGCATTGCTAGGCAACAGTTTCCGGTTTAAAATGGCATTGCTAGGCAACACTTTCGTGTTTTAAAACTCATTGCTATTCAACAGTATTCCTTCTATTAAAGAAAAATTTACAACCCCTGTTATGCCATTAGCATATCACCGATATTTTCATTGTATGTATTGATCATTGAGGGATTAAAGGCTATTCCTAATAGATGACATTGCTAGGCAACAGTTTCGTATTTGGAGATGGCATTCCTAAGCTGCAGTTTCTTATCCTAAATGTCATTGCTAAGCAACAGTCAGGTGTTTTAAAACTTCATTGCTAGGCAACAGTTTCCGGTTTAGACTGGCATGGCTAGGCAAAACATTCGTGATAGAAAAATTACATTGTTAGGCAGCCAAATTGTCTTTAAAAATTACATTGCTAGGAAAAAGTTTCGACATTGAAAAATGCATTGAAAGGTAAAGGTTTCGTGCCAGAAATTGACATTGCTACGCAACAGTATCTTTTTTTAAAAGCTTTTAATAGGTAGCAATATTGTGTTTAAAAATGACAACGCTAAGCAACAGTTCTTTTTTATGACAATGCTAGGCAACAGTTTCCGGTTTAAAATGGCAATGCTAGGCAACACTTTCGTGTTTTAAAACTAATTGCCAGGCAACAGTATCCTTTCTATTAAAGAAAAATTTACAACCCATGTTTTGACATTAGCATATCACCGATATTTTCATTGTATGTATTGATCATTGAAGGATTAAAAAGTTTTCCTTATACAAGACATTGCTAGGCAACAGTTTCGTATTTGGAGATGGCATTGCTAAGCTACAGTTTCATGTTCAAAATGTCATTGCTAAGCAAGAGTCAGCTGTTTTAAAACTTAATTGCTAGGCAACAGTTTCCGGTTTAGACTGGCATGGCTAGGCAAACCTTTCGTGATAGAAAAATAACATTGTTAGGCAGGCAAATTGTCTTTAAAAATTACATTGCTAGGAAAAACTTTCGACTTTGAAAAATGCATTGAAAGGTAAAAGTTTTGTGTCTGAAATTGACATTGCTACGCAACAGTATATTATTTAAAAGTTTATAATAGGTAGCAGTATTGTGTTTAAAATTACATTGCTAAGCAACAGTTCTTTTTGATGGCATTGCTAGGCAACAGTTTCCGGTTTAAAATGGCATTGCTAGGCAACACTTTCGTGTTTTAAAACTCATTGCTAGGCATCAGTATTCCTTCTATTAAAGAAAAATTTACAACCCCTGTTATGCCATTAGCATATCACCGATATTTTCATTGTATGTATTGATCATTGAGGGATTAAAGGCTATTCCTAATAGATGACATTGCTAGGCAACAGTTTCGTATTTGGAGATGGCATTCCTAAGCTGCAGTTTCTTATCCTAAATGTCATTGCTAAGCAACAGTCAGGTGTTTTAAAACTTCATTGCTAGGCAACAGTTTCCGGTTTAGACTGGCATGGCTAGGCAAAACATTCGTGATAGAAAAATTACATTGTTAGGCAGCCAAATTGTCTTTAAAAATTACATTGCTAGGAAAAAGTTTCGACATTGAAAAATGCATTGAAAGGTAAAGGTTTCGTGCCAGAAATTGACATTGCTACGCAACAGTATCTTTTTTTAAAAGCTTTTAATAGGAAGCAATATTGTGTTTAAAAATGACAACGCTAAGCAACAGTTCTTTTTGATGACAATGCTAGGCAACAGTTTCCGGTTTAAAATGGCAATGCTAGGCAACACTTTCGTGTTTTAAAACTAATTGCCAGGCAACAGTATCCTTTCTATTAAAGAAAAATTTACAACCCATGTTTTGACATTAGCATATCACCGATATTTTCATTGTATGTATTGATCATTGAAGGATTAAAAAGTTTTCCTTATACAAGACATTGCTAGGCAACAGTTTCGTATTTGGAGATGGCATTGCTAAGCTACAGTTTCATGTTCAAAATGTCATTGCTAAGCAAGAGTCAGCTGTTTTAAAACTTAATTGCTAGGCAACAGTTTCCGGTTTAGACTGGCATGGCTAGGCAAACCTTTCGTGATAGAAAAATAACATTGTTAGGCAGGCAAATTGTCTTTAAAAATTACATTGCTAGGAAAAAGTTTCGACTTTGAAAAATGCATTGAAAGGTAAAGGTTTCGTGCCAGAAATTGACATTGCTACGCAACAGTATATTATTTAAGAGTTTATAATAGGTAGCAATATTGTGTTTAAAATTACATTGCTAAGCAACAGTTCTTTTTGATGGCATTGCTAGGCAACAGTTTCCGGTTTAAAATGGCATTGCTAGGCAACACTGTCGTGTTTTAAAACTCATTTCTAGGCAACAGTATTCCTTCTATTAAAGTAAAATTTACAACCCAAGTTTTGACATTAGCATATCACCGATATTTTCATTGTATGTATTGATCATTGAAGGATTAAAAACTATTCCTTATAGATGACATTGCTAGGCAACAGTTTCGTATTTGGAGATGGCATTGCTAAGCTACAGTTTCATGTTCAAAATGTCATTGCTAAGCAAGAGTCAGGTGTTTTAAAACTAAATTGCTAGGCAACAGTTTCCGGTTTAGACTGGCATGGCTAGGCAAAACTTTCATCATAGAAAAATTACATTGTTAAGCAGTCAAATTGTCTTTAAAAATTACATTGCTAGGAAAAGTTTCGACTTTGAAAAATGCATTGAAAAGTAAACGTTTTGTGTCTGAAATTGACATTGCTACGCAACAGTATATTATTTAAAAGTGTATAATAGGTAGCAATATTGTGTTTAAAATTACATTGCTAAGCAACAGTTCTTTTTGATGGCATTGCTAGGCAACAGTTTCCGGTTTAAAATGGCATTGCTAGGCAACACCTTCCTGTTTTAAAACTCATTGCTAGGCAACAGTATTCTTTTCTATTAAGGAAAAATTTACAACCCCTGTTATGCCATTAGCATATCACCGATATTTTCATTGTATGTATTGATCATTGAGGGATTACAACCTATTCCTTATAGATGACATTGCTAGGCAACAGTTTCGTACTTGAAGATGGCATTGCTAAGCTACAGTTTCTTGTTCAAAATGTCATTGCTAAGCAAGAGTCAGGTGTTTTAAAACTTAATTGCTAGGGAACAGCTTCCGGTTTAGACTGGCATTGCTAGGCAAACCTTTCGTGATAGAAAAATTACATTGTTAAGCAGCCAAATTGTCTTTAAAAATTACATTGCTAGGAAGAAGTTTCGACTTTGAAAAATGCATTGGAAAGTAAAGGTTTCGTGTCAGAAATTTACATTGCTACGCAACAGTATCTTTTGTTAAAAGCTTTTAATAGGTAGCAATATTGTGTTTAAAAAGGACATTGCTAAGCAACAGTTCTTTTTGATAACATTGCTAGGCAACAGTTTCGGGTTTAAAATGGCATTGCTAGGCAACACTTTCGTGTTTTAAAACTCATTGCTAGGCAACAGTATTCCTTCTATTAAAGAAAAATTTACAACCCCTGTTATGCCATTAGCATATCACCGATATTTTCATTGTATGTATTGATCATTGAGGGATTAAAGGCTATTCCTAATAGATGACATTGCTAGGCAACAGTTTCGTATTTGGAGATGGCATTCCTAAGCTGCAGTTTCTTATCCTAAATGTCATTGCTAAGCAACAGTCAGGTGTTTTAAAACTTCATTGCTAGGCAACAGTTTCCGGTTTAGACTGGCATGGCTAGGCAAAACATTCGTGATAGAAAAATTACATTGTTAGGCAGCCAAATTGTCTTTAAAAATTACATTGCTAGGAAAAAGTTTCGACATTGAATAATGCATTGAAAGGTAAAGGTTTCGTGCCAGAAATTGACATTGCTACGCAACAGTATCTTTTTTTAAAAGCTTTTAATAGGAAGCAATATTGTGTTTAAAAATGACAACGCTAAGCAACAGTTCTTTTTGATGACAATGCTAGGCAACAGTTTCCGGTTTAAAATGGCAATGCTAGGCAACACTTTCGTGTTTTAAAACTAATTGCCAGGCAACAGTATCCTTTCTATTAAAGAAAAATTTACAACCCATGTTTTGACATTAGCATATCACCGATATTTTCATTGTATGTATTGATCATTGAAGGATTAAAAAGTTTTCCTTATACAAGACATTGCTAGGCAACAGTTTCGTATTTGGAGATGGCATTGCTAAGCTACAGTTTCATGTTCAAAATGTCATTGCTAAGCAAGAGTCAGCTGTTTTAAAACTTAATTGCTAGGCAACAGTTTCCGGTTTAGACTGGCATGGCTAGGCAAACCTTTCGTGATAGAAAAATAACATTGTTAGGCAGGCAAATTGTCTTTAAAAATTACATTGCTAGGAAAAACTTTCGACTTTGAAAAATGCATTAAAAGGTAAAAGTTTTGTGTCTGAAATTGACATTGCTACGCAACAGTATATTATTTAAAAGTTTATAATAGGTAGCAGTATTGTGTTTAAAATTATATTGCTAAGCAACAGTTCTTTTTGATGGCATTGCTAGGCAACAGTTTCCGGTTTAAAATGGCATTGCTAGGCAACACTTTCGTGTTTTAAAACTCATTTCTAGGCAACAGTATTCTTTCTATTAAAGTAAAATTTACAACCCAAGTTTTGACATTAGCATATCACCGATATTTTCATTGTATGTATTGATCATTGAAGGATTAAAAACTATTCCTTATAGATGACATTGCTAGGCAACAGTTTCGTATTTGGAGATGGCATTGCTAAGCTACAGTTTCATGTTCAAAATGTCATTGCTAAGCAAGAGTCAGGTGTTTTAAAACTAAATTGCTAGGCAACAGTTTCCGGTTTAGACTGGCATGGCTAGGCAAAACTTTCATCATAGAAAAATTACATTGTTAAGCAGCCAAATTGTCTTTAAAAATTACATTGCTAGGAAAAGTTTCGACTTTGAAAAATGCATTGAAAAGTAAACGTTTTGTGTCTGAAATTGACATTGCTACGCAACAGTATATTATTTAAAAGTGTATAATAGGTAGCAATATTGTGTTTAAAATTACATTGCTAAGCAACAGTTCTTTTTGATGGCATTGCTAGGCAACAGTTTTCGGTTGTAAATGGCATTGCTAGGCAACACCTTCCTGTTTTAAAACTCATTGCTAGGCAACAGTATTCTTTTCTATTAAAGAAAAATTTACAACCCCTGTTATGCCATGAGCATATCACCGATATTTTCATTGTATGTATTGATCATTGAGGGATTAAAGCCTATTCCTTATAGATGACATTGCTAGGCAACAGTTTCGTACTTGAAGATGGCATTGCTAAGCTACAGTTTCTTGTTCAAAATGTCATTGCTAAGCAAGAGTCAGGTGTTTTAAAACTTAATTGCTAGGGAACAGTTTCCGGTTTAGACTGGCATTGCTAGGCAAACCTTTCGTGATATAAAAATTACATTGTTAAGCATCCAAATTGTCTTTAAAAATGACATTGCTAGGAAGAAGTTTCGACTTTGAAATATGCATTGAAAAGTAAAGGTTTCGTGTCAGAAATTTACATTGCTACGCAACAGTATCTTTTTTTAAAAGCTTTTAATAGGTAGCAATATTGTGTTTAAAAAGGACATTGCTAAGCAACAGTTCTTTTTGATAACATTGCTAGGCAACAGTTTCGGGTTTAAAATGGCATTGCTAGGCAACACTTTCGTGTTTTAAAACTCATTGCTAGGCAACAGTATTCCTTCTATTAAAGAAAAATTTACAACCCCTGTTATGCCATTAGCATATCACCGATATTTTCATTGTATGTATTGATCATTGAGGGATTAAAGGCTATTCCTAATAGATGACATTGCTAGGCAACAGTTTCGTATTTGGAGATGGCATTCCTAAGCTACAGTTTCTTATTCTAAATGTCATTGCTAAGCAACAGTCAGGTGTTTTAAAACTTCATTGCTAGGCAACAGTTTCCGGTTTAGACTGGCATTGCTAGGCAAACCTTTCGTGATAGAAAAATTACATTGTTAGGCAGCCAAATTGTCTTTAAAAATTACATTGCTAGGAAGAAGTTTCGACTTTGAAAAATGCATTGAAAAGTAAAGGTTTCGTGCAAGAAATTGACATTGCTACGCAACAGTATATTATTTAAGAGTTTATAATAGGTAGCAATATTGTGTTTAAAATTACATTGCTAAGCAACAGTTCTTTTTGATGGCATTGCTAGGCAACAGTTTCCGGTTTAAAATGGCATTGCTAGGCAACACTTTCGTGTTTTAAAACTCATTGCTAGGCAACAGTATTCTTTCTATTAAAGTAAAATTTACAACCCAAGTTTTGACATTAGCATATCACCGATATTTTCATTGTATGTATTGATCATTGAAGGATTAAAAACTATTCCTTATAGATGACATTGCTAGGCAACAGTTTCGTATTTGGAGATGGCATTGCTAAGCTACAGTTTCATGTTCAAAATGTCATTGCTAAGCAAGAGTCAGGTGTTTTAAAACTAAATTGGTAGGCAACAGTTTCCGGTTTAGACTGGCATGGCTAGGCAAAACTTTCATCATAGAAAAATTACATTGTTAAGCAGCCAAATTGTCTTTAAAAATTACATTGCTAGGAAAAGTTTCGACTTTGAAAAATGCATTGAAAAGTAAACGTTTTGTGTCTGAAATTGACATTGCTACGCAACAGTATATTATTTAAAAGTGTATAATTGGTAGCAATATTGTGTTTAAAATTACATTGCTAAGCAACAGTTCTTCTTGATGGCATTGCTAGGCAACAGTTTCCGGTTTAAAATGGCATTGCTAGGCAACACCTTCCTGTTTTAAAACTCATTGCTAGGCAACACTATTCTTTTCTATTAAAGAAAAATTTACAACCCCTGTTATGCCATTAGCATATCACCGATATTTTCATTGTATGTATTGATCATTGAGGGATTAAAGCCTATTCCTTATAGATGACATTGCTAGGCAACAGTTTCGTACTTGATGATGGCATTGGTAAGCTACAGTTTCTTGTTCAAAATGTCATTGCTAAGCAAGAGTCAGGTGTTTTAAAACTTAATTGCTAGGGAACAGTTTCCGGTTTAGACTGGCATTGCTAGGCAAACCTTTCGTGATAGAAAAGTTACATTGTTAAGCAGCCAAATTGTCTTTAAAAATTACATTGCTAGGAAGAAGTTTCGACTTTGAAAAATGCATTGAAAAGTAAAGGTTTCGTGTCAGAAATTTACATTGCTACGCAACAGTATCTTTTTTTAAAAGCTTTTAATAGGTAGCAATATTGTGTTTAAAAAGGACATTGCTAAGCAACAGTTCTTTTTGATAACATTGCTAGGCAACAGTTTCGGGTTTAAAATGGCATTGCTAGGCAACACTTTCCTGTTTTAAAACTCATTGCTAGGCAACAGTATTCCTTCTATTAAAAAAAAATATACAACCCCTGTTATGCCATTAGCATATCACCGATATTTTCATTGTATGTATTGATCATTGAGGGATTAAAGGCTATTCCTAATAGATGACATTGCTAGGCAACAGTTTCGTATTTGGAGATGGCATTCCTAAGCTGCAGTTTCTTATCCTAAATGTCATTGCTAAGCAACAGTCAGGTGTTTTAAAACTTCATTGCTAGGCAACAGTTTCCGGTTTAGACTGGCATGGCTAGGCAAAACATTCGTGAGAGAAAAATTACATTGTTAGGGAGCCAAATTGTCTTTAAAAATTACATTGCTAGGAAAAAGTTTCGACATTGAAAAATGCATTGAAAGGTAAAGGTTTCGTGCCAGAAATTGACATTGCTACGCAACAGTATCTTTTTTTAAAAGCTTTTAATAGGAAGCAATATTGTGTTTAAAAATGACAACGCTAAGCAACAGTTCTTTTTGATGACAATGCTAGGCAACAGTTTCCGGTTTAAAATGGCAATGCTAGGCAACACTTTCGTGTTTTAAAACTAATTGCCAGGCAACAGTATCCTTTCTATTAAAGAAAAATTTACAACCCATGTTTTGACATTAGCATATCACCGATATTTTCATTGTATGTATTGATCATTGAAGGATTAAAAAGTTTTCCTTATACAAGACATTGCTAGGCAACAGTTTCGTATTTGGAGATGGCATTGCTAAGCTACAGTTTCATGTTCAAAATGTCATTGCTAAGCAAGAGTCAGCTGTTTTAAAACTTAATTGCTAGGCAACAGTTTCCGGTTTAGACTGGCATGGCTAGGCAAACCTTTCGTGATAGAAAAATAACATTGTTAGGCAGGCAAATTGTCTTTAAAAATTACATTGCTAGGAAAAACTTTCGACTTTGAAAAATGCATTGAAAGGTAAAAGTTTTGTGTCTGAAATTGACATTGCTACGCAACAGTATATTATTTAAAAGTTTATAATAGGTAGCAGTATTGTGTTTAAAATTACATTGCTAAGCAACAGTTCTTTTTGATGGCATTGCTAGGCAACAGTTTCCGGTTTAAAATGGCATTGCTAGGCAACACTTTCGTGTTTTAAAACTCATTGCTAGGCAACAGTATTCCTTCTATTAAAGAAAAATTTACAACCCCTGTAATGCCATTAGCATATCACCGATATTTTCATTGTATGTATTGATCATTGAGGGATTAAAGCCTATTCCTTATAGATGACATTGCTAGGCAACAGTTTCGTATTTGGAGATGGCATTCCTAAGCTACAGTTTCTTATTCTAAATGTCATTGCTAAGCAACAGTCAGGTGTTTTTAAACTTCATTGCTAGGCAACAGTTTCCGGTTTAGACTGGCATGGCTAGGCAAAACATTCGTGATAGAAAAATTACATTGTTAGGCAGCCAAATTGTCTTTAAAAATTACATTGCTAGGAAAAAGTTTCGACTTTGAAAAATGCATTGAAAAGTAAAGGTTTCGTGCCAGAAATTGACATTGCTACGCAACAGTATCTTTTTTTAAAAGCTTTTAATAGGAAGCAATATTGTGTTTAAAAATGACAACGCTAAGCAACAGTTCTTTTTGATGACAATGCTAGGCAACAGTTTCCGGTTTAAAATGGCAATGCTAGGCAACACTTTCGTGTTTTAAAACTAATTGCCAGGCAACAGTATCCTTTCTATTAAAGAAAAATTTACAACCCATGTTTTGACATTAGCATATCACCGATATTTTCATTGTATGTATTGATCATTGAAGGATTAAAAAGTTTTCCTTATACAAGACATTGCTAGGCAACAGTTTCGTATTTGGAGATGGCATTGCTAAGCTACAGTTTCATGTTCAAAATGTCATTGCTAAGCAAGAGTCAGCTGTTTTAAAACTTAATTGCTAGGCAACAGTTTCCGGTTTAGACTGGCATGGCTAGGCAAACCTTTCGTGATAGAAAAATAACATTGTTAGGCAGGCAAATTGTCTTTAAAAATTACATTGCTAGGAAAAACTTTCGACTTTGAAAAATGCATTGAAAGGTAAAAGTTTTGTGTCTGAAATTGACATTGCTACGCAACAGTATATTATTTAAAAGTTTATAATAGGTAGCAGTATTGTGTTTAAAATTACATTGCTAAGCAACAGTTCTTTTTGATGGCATTGCTAGGCAACAGTTTCCGGTTTAAAATGGCATTGCTAGGCAACACTTTCGTGTTTTAAAACTCATTGCTAGGCAACAGTATTCCTTCTATTAAAGAAAAATTTACAACCCCTGTAATGCCATTAGCATATCACCGATATTTTCATTGTATGTATTGATCATTGAGGGATTAAAGCCTATTCCTTATAGATGACATTGCTAGGCAACAGTTTCGTATTTGGAGATGGCATTCCTAAGCTACAGTTTCTTATTCTAAATGTCATTGCTAAGCAACAGTCAGGTGTTTTTAAACTTCATTGCTAGGCAACAGTTTCCGGTTTAGACTGGCATGGCTAGGCAAAACATTCGTGATAGAAAAATTACATTGTTAGGCAGCCAAATTGTCTTTAAAAATTACATTGCTAGGAAAAAGTTTCGACTTTGAAAAATGCATTGAAAAGTAAAGGTTTCGTGCCAGGAATTGACATTGCTACGCAACAGTATATTATTTAAGAGTTTATAATAGGTAGCAATATTGTGTTTAAAATTACATTGCTAAGCAACAGTTCTTTTTGATGGCATTGCTAGGCAACAGTTTCCGGTTTAAAATGGCATTGCTAGGCAACACTTTCGTGTTTTAAAACTCATTTCTAGGCAACAGTATTCTTTCTATTAAAGTAAAATTTACAACCCAAGCTTTGACATTAGCATATCACCGATATTTTCATTGTATGTATTGATCATTGAAGGATTAAAAACTATTCCTTATAGATGACATTGCTAGGCAACAGTTTCGTATTTGGAGATGGCATTGCTAAGCTACAGTTTCATGTTCAAAATGTCATTACTAAGCAAGAGTCAGGTGTTTTAAAACT